>CAIGQQ010034340.1:546520-565508 GCA_903798035.1 Danio albolineatus
CGCGTTCATAATCAAACCAAACTCAGAATGAGAGAAAAACTACACAGTAAGCAAGTAAATTACGGCCATTTCTAATATATATATTACATTCATTCATTCATTAATTTTCTTTTCGGCTTAGTCCCTTTATTAATCCGGGGTCGCCACAGCGGAATGAACCGCCAACTTACCCAACATTTGTTTTACGCAGCGGATGCCCTTCCAGCCACAACCCATCTCTAGGAAACACATCCATACATTCTCATTCACACTCATACACTATGGACGATTTAGCTTACCCAATTCATATATATTACATATTATATAAATATATATATTACATAATACATATTATATAAATATATAATATATAAATATTAAGATATCACACTACAATACATTTTCCCAGAGATGGGTTGCGGCTGGAAGGGCGTCCGCTGCGTAAAACAAATGCTGGATAAGTTGGCGGTTCATTACCCTGTGGCGACCCTGGATTAATAAAGGGACTAAGCCGCAAAGAAAATGAATGAATGAACTACAATACACCACAGTTTACTGTAGTAAAGACTAAAGTATACTACAGTTTTTATTAGTTTTTCAGTTCACTATAGTTAATACTACAGTATGCTGGAGCATTCATTAACAAACAGTTGTAAACACTATATAAACACAGTATAAAACACTTTACTACAGTATAATTCAAAAACACTATAATATTTCTGATAATTATCAGCATGACCAGCTAAGACCAGGCTGGAAATGACTGGAAACCCCTCTAAAACCAGGCTGGTTGACTAGCTAAAACCAGCCAACTAGCGCTGGTTTAAGCTGTTTTTCAGTAGGAAAATTAGGTATAAAATAAGTACATTAATATATTAACATTAACAAAACAAGACACACACACACACACACACACACACACACACACACACAAAATTAGGCTTTACTAAAAATAACATTTTCAAGTGTACTAAAACTAACTGGTTTTGCTACAAATAATAATATGGTAGCTATCGTTAAAATAGGAATCATATTACAGTAGTTTATCGGCGTTATTTGTAATAAAACAGTGGTTATTATGGCAAAACACACTTACCATCAAGGGCTCCATGTTTATTTCTTCAGTGGTTTGGCGGTCCGGTAGACGAAAACCGTCACAGCACCCTCTACAGTAAGTTATGGTCAGATTATAGGAATATTATTATTGCTGTTAAACAACTAACTATTAAAATCGACACTGTTGTAGCTGTGAAATAAATAAAATATAGCGTATGTGATACCAACCGCGCTCAAAATCTGCCAGAACTAGCTGCGTTTAACTGAAAATAACGGCTCGCCTCAGTCCATCAGCCAATCCGTTAAACAGCCCTGTAATATTACAGCGAAAATTAGGTAATCTCAAACTTCAAGCAAGATAAATGCTAAACACCAAAGGATTTAGCTTATTTTCAAATTCCCATGTTTTATTGAGATATTATGGTGGTTTTATTCGGTGTTTTTGATGATGATAATAAAGTGCGATGTCGCTCCAGCGCAGACGGCGGCACAGTGGAGCTCCTCTCCCGACTCTGAGACCACCACAGAACGAGCGAAACAGGGGCTTACAGTTTGAGCACTGACCCTGTGCGTGTTTTGTATGTCTTACACCATCTGTTAAATTAACATTTGCATCAGTTTAGATTTATTAGACGTGTCTGTTTACGATATTGTTGATTTTGTGCGCTTAGATTGTCGCGAATGTTGCTGCTTCGTAATGCTGTATCTCGCTAATGTGACCGAAGGCTAAATAAGTTCAGTAACGCTAGCGACGGAATATTAGTATTTTTACATGTATTTGATCACGTTAGTGTTGTGCCAAATGTCAAATGCTGTCTGAAAATGTTAACTTGAAGATCTAAACACGTTTTGGTTGGGCTGTTATAAAATCGTGTGTTTGTTGATGTGGTGTTTGTGTGCAGATGTTGAGCATGGAGGCGCAGATGGACGTGAGCTGCTGTAAATCAGTAGGAACTGATCTGTCCATGCTGGATATTGAGGATTTCATTAGTGAGATCTGTCAGCTGAAGAAAGAGGTGGCGTCGCTGGAGGCCAAGCTGAGAGAAAGAGGAGACCAACTCCAGCCAGAGGTTTGAGCAGATCTTCATGTCAGACTATTAAATGTGTAGTTCACAAAAAAACCATAAGATTAAATTAAAAAAGTTAAAAGTTTGTTAATATGTTAGTTTTAAGGATATTTATAATCTAGTGTGCTTCAAAATAGTGATAAAATATAATATAATTAAGTATACTGTGCTTATGAATGTCCCATGATGCTGACGGTATCGTAATTTTTGATAAATATTTTACGGTTTATGGTATTGTGATTGCGGCTCTAAAATATATTATTTTTAAATGTCTGGCTAAAAAACAAACAGACTTCTGCTGTCTTCATTAGATTCAACAACACAGATTTCTTTACAATTTAAAATGGCGTCTTTGGATATCTTTGGATACTGTTGTCCTAAAAAACTTAAAACATAAAAAAAAAAAACTTAGGCTGCGTCCGAAACCGCCTACTACTCAGTAGGTACTGCATTTGAATTTAAACGTACTACTCGGCCGTTAGAAAAGTGCGTTCTATACAGTATGAATGTGAGAAGTATGAATGGAATTCGGACATACTACATCCGCCATTTTGTCACGGTCACGTGACCTACCTGCGTCAGTTGCGTCGCTTCACTCCAATTCATGAATTCTCTCGCGGGGCATCATGGGATAGCGCAGCGTGCATGGGATGCGCACTTCAGAATCTCGCCGGAAGTAGTAAGTCATCCGGGTACTTCTCGCATACTGATTTTCGAATTCTATGAATTCGGACATACTACTCGGCACGCATACTGATTTTAGCATACTGTATAGTATGGAAGTATGCGGTTTCGGACGCAGCCTTACACATACCGACATAACGTAGGAACGGGATAGCAGTACATTTTGGTGGTTTTAAAACATTGACTTTTCCAATCCATGGTATACTTGAAAACAGTTATCGTCTCATGCCTATATCAAAGGCAGTGTTTTATATGTTTCATTATCATTTATTAATGAAGCCTTCATGACTGAAATTTGCCAAGTTTTCCACCAAGACAACCCAGGGTGATGAAATAATATTGGGTAAACTGGCAGTGGGCTGGTTATAGCGGCCAAAACAAAGACAGACGTTCCAACACGGAACGCACATTTTCAAAAGAAGTTTTTCAGATAAACAAATGTAACCCGCCGGCCCTACAGCATCCAACGCGCTCCGAGATGGGATCAAACCCACAATTCTTTGCATGGCAGTCAGTTGGTCTAAAGGCTGACTCACACTGTGCGATTTATTTTTAGTTTTTTAAAATGTATTTATTATTTATTTATTTATTTTTTATTTATTCATTTTTTTATCATTTAATTTGTCTTTTTTTCTTTTCCTTTTTTTCCTCTTCTTCCTCCTCCGTACACAATCCTGAACGATTGTGGCATGTCAGACTGCATGAACATGGTTCACATGTAACGCTGTAAGATCTGAACCATCATAAAGTCAGACTGAACGACAATGAAGACGCGCCAAACGCGAAAGAATTCTCCTCACTGCTGTTGCAATTTCTAGCCAAGAATTATTGATCATCTGGTTATCTCTGTGATCACTGATCATGAATATGTCTGTACAGTAATACCTGTTTCAGACAAAATCTCATCAGAAGTGATTCATATACAACTCAACTCAGACGCAGCGCCGTGCGCACTGTTCGCTCGAGTCTCAAAAAAATACCATGCGCTCCGCCAGCCGAAATCACGTCGCGCGCACCCAAAGCGAACATCTGGAAACTCTGCGATGACGTCATATTTGCCGCGCGTACTCAAGCGAACTAGCGGACGCGTCGAGTATAAACCAGTCTTTAGAGGTCAGAGGAGTGAGGCTTACCTGCACAGCACTTTACTAGGTGGCATGTGCTACGCTCACACGCCTAAACCTCACTCCTATCGGGGTCACGGCACCAATGTAACCCGCCGGTCCTACAGTACTCAACCCGCTCTGAGCTGAGATTGAATCGGTGATTCTTTGCATGGGAGTTGGCTGCTCTAACAAGGAGGCTGGCCTCTAGTGTCTGTCACTAGGACACCTTTTCAGTTTCAGAGGAGTGAGGTTTATCAGCACAGCATTTCACTAGCTGGCCTCTGTTACACAAATACCTAGCATATTTCTTAAATATCTGCAAATATGTTATGACATTTCAATAATTTAGAAGAGTCAAAAACTTACAGCACCTTAAAGGGGTTAATCCACAGCCCAAGTGTTACAATCGGCTCAATATTGAGAGACAATACTGACCAGGTAAACTAAAAAGAGAAGTAATTTATTAACAAAGCGGCATAAGTAACAAAAGTATTTAAAGCAATCAAAGTCAGCATATGTGGAAGTCAGTGGTGAAAAGAGGAAACATGGTAGTGATCTGAGCTCATGATCCAGAGCAAACTAAAAAAATCAAAATGCCAAGCAGGGAGGTGAGGCTAATCGAGCTCTCTTCTCATGTCAAATGTTGGACTCTTTTGGCCCGTTTCCACTGAGTGGTACGGTACGGTTCGGTACGCTTTAAAAGCCGTTTCCACTGTCTAAAAGTGTACTGAACCGTACCGTACCACTTTTTGGTCACCCTTTGCAAAGGGTACCAAAAGGCAGAGCTAGACGCACAGCTGAACGCTATTGGTTTACAGAGATGCGTCATTCGCTCGTACAACAAGCCAGAATGAAAACAAAGGACCCGCCATGTTTAAATACACAGCCGAGAGACAATACAATAATATATGCATATAATAACAAGCCATGGTAAACCCGAGCTCAAACAAACCTTGTCGTCGTCTTGATGAACAGCCACAAAGCCAAGAAGAGGAATAGCAGTTTCTCCCCGTGCCACGTAGTTTTTTACGAGCCCGTCTAAAGTGCGAGCGCTTTCGCTGTCTCACTTTTGCGTCAATATTTGAAATAACAAACTTCTTGAGCTGATGATAATAGCGTGCGCTTGATTGACGTGCTTTTGAAACCCGATCCTTTCAGAAACAGACAAACGCGAGACTGACGCCTGCAGAAACAAAGGAGAATCCGGAAAAAAACAAAGGAGCAAATGATTCTGTCAGCAAACATGAACAAACTGCTGCGTTTAACTATTATTATCACCTTCTGGACTATTATGAGCTGGGAATGACGGAGTTCCTCTCTAACAGAGGCTACATGTGCTGCTGGAGATTACACACACAGATGAGAGCTCTGCACTGACTGTGAGCTAGATTTCGTATTGTTTCTGAACCTAAATAAGGACTAAATGTCTGCTGTGTGTAGTGTTTCTGTAACTGATCATATCAGAGACTGTAAGGGGCTGTATGTGTTCATATATGCTGCATTTATTTATTTATTTGATATAATCACAGACAGTAGGCTATTTCACATCATTGATCTGCAGTTATAATCAGATCATGTTCATAGAGAGGTCAGTAATGAACATTATACAGCAGTGTTTATGTGTATAATAAAGCCTCTGTGTTGTGAGAAGTGCTCCTCATATGATATGTGAGCGACCCGTACAGCTTTACTGTACACATTTCCTCCAGCGAGAATGACGTCGACTGAAACTTTCTGTCGTACGCTTTAGCAGTGGAAACACAAGCCTAATAAAGGTGACCCATACTGTACCACTCAGTGGAAACGAGCCATTTATAGACATCACATAATGGTCCCAGGTGAGATAACCCACCCACTAATCAGCAACCATGCAGGCTGTGCAAATCGCAAAAAAAAGAAGCAAAACAGGCAGGTCCCACACAAGACCTAACACCGAGTTCACAGTTATTTTGTGTTTTGCTTTCTCAGGCTTCCACCTGGAGCGCCAGAGAGGATCTGTCCAAACAGAAGTCCAGACGCAGGCAGCACTCGGAGCTCAGCCTCAGTTTGATGTGTTTTACTGACTCGCAGCAGAGTGCGAGCGACACTCACGACTCCGTGGATAAAGCCTCCGCAGAGTCTGACGGGAACACTGGAGAACAGCAGACGGTGGAGAACACCTGCTCCGTCAAAGCGCAGGACTGCTGGAGCTCAGAAACGACCAGGGAGGAGAACGTTACAGAGAAAGTGCAGAGCGACTATGATGAAGAGAGTGAGGAGGATGAGAAAGACGATCACTGTAATGATGATGACTTCGTTCCTTCAGGTTTGTTCGCTTTGTGAATGGTTTTGCGCAATCACAAACGGTATTACGTCAGTGTTTCTCAACCACTTTCCTGGAGGACCACCAGCACTGCATGTTTTGGATGTCATTAAAGGTCTCAGTCTCCGCTGATGATCTGAATCAGGTGTTTGGTTAAGGAGACATGGCTGTTTCTCAATTCCAAGAATGCAGAGAACGGACTTGCGTTCTTGCCAGGTGTCCTCGGAAGAACAAACTCGGGAGACCACGAGAACAGAGATGCTGCGTTCTTCCTGATGGTCACATGACCTTCACACGTTTTTAATGGAAAATTATTGAAACATTACAGCATCCATACAACGATTTGTTTTCCCCGTTTCACAATATACACTCTACATCAGTGGTTCTCAAACTTTTTCCACCAAGTACCACCTCAGAAAAAAATTGTCTCTCCAAGTACCACTATAATGACCGGTACTGAAATACAGTAGCGTAGTAGGGCTAATTAAGCAGCGACAGCACTGCACAGTTAAAAAAAAGACAAATCAATTCCTTTTATTAAGAATATGTATTACTGTCAGCCACTTTACACATTATAAATAGTTTGAACATTAACTGTGCTTGCAGAGTAAAAAATAACTTTACCATTTAAATTAAAATGTGCTTTTAAAAGTGATTTAAAAATGGCACTGTTCTTAAATAATAAAAAGAAAACTGCTGTACTTGTAAAGTATTAATGTATAGTAGCCTATTCATCAAAACCTGCAAATGTTGCTTGGACCTGATGAATAGGTTATATGTCATATACGTATATACATAAATTTTTTATACCTTTTGAGATATATTTTGCATGCACATATGACATAACTTTGATATCTAAACGTTAACTTGTATTTTGATACGATTCGGAATTACATATTTAAATTAGAAATGAGATCTGCTTACTGCTGGTCATTTACAGTAGGCCTATGTGTGTCAGAAAAGCGAGTGATTAATGCATAAATTGCATAGTCTGTTGATATCCTTGATTCTGATTGGCTGGAGGGTGTGCAACGCACAGGTAGTTCCAGTCAGTTTTAATCACAGTTCGAAATGAATGCGCTTCTCCCAAATGTTTATAGTTACCATAGCAACTCGCATGTGAAACCGATGAGAACTGTTACTGGCGGACGGGAGATCCGCAAAATTAGAAAAGTACTCATTTGACTGAGAATGTCTTATCTGTCCACCCATGATCGGACTGATGAAATCGTATAATAATATCAGCATGTATAAACAGCACTGACACATGCTCTCTATCTCTCTGTCTGCCTGCGCGTCGTGCATTAACGCACGGCAAGCCGTTGATTATCCCTTACATACACATATACAGTGCTTGACCAATTCATACGTGCAGTATTCCCGCGTTAGTAACTGAAATCCCAACACTACAGGACTGGTCTGCTGAAGGGCTTCTCTAGCGCGTGTGTCTCTCCCTCCGCACAACCCTCCGCCAGCGCGCGCACCTCTTTTTCTTCCTCCGCGCCAAGCAGGCTGATTTTTTAACGTTTGATGGCGCGATGCACTAAAGTAAACATTCTAAGCACTCCGGTGTACTCGTACGCTTCAGGGAACAGCCAATGCACTCTGATCACGGTGTTATCGGACGCGTCAAAGGGTTTAAAAAGTGTGTTCATTTTATTCTTTTATTATTCAGATATCCTTCCGCGTACCACTGGAAGAAGTCCCGCGTACCACTAGTGGTACGCGTACCACAGTTTGAGAACCACTGCTCTACATAAAGAGCTTACAGATATACACTGCACAATATAAACCAAACAGAGTTTAATAGGAATTTCAGCAAATAAACACCCTTAAGGGGGTCACACACCGGATGCGCCACGCAGCTCCATGTATTTTAGAATTCTGTCTGCGGCGCCTCAGGACACTGTTCATATTTCTCCCACACCACAGAGCGCCATCTGAATAGTTTCATATTAAATAACATTATATAACATTATATATAACATGCATTATACTAAAATGATACTTTAGGCATTTGATTCAATATTCACAAAGGCTAGCAAACGTTAGCGAAATATATAATACTGCTACATGTAACAAGTTGCCTAGACAACAGATACAACAGATACAATATTACTAAAACATAGTGCAGATTCTTTTAATTGACTAACGTTCAAAATTCAGCTATAAACAACACAAAATCTAATATTTCGTTAAGTTAACGTCTTGAAGAACCCTCGAGTAATCTCGAGCGAATGATACCTTCAAGCTGGTATGTACGCGGCGCATCCGGTGTGACCTGCTCAAGTCGTTAAGTATGCGTTGCTGTGCGGCAGCATCCGGTGTGTGACCTGCTTTAATGTGTTTATTCCTTTATTAAGATGTTCATGCTAATGTTTATATTCACCTGAGATAAATAAATAAGTTATATCTCTGAACTTTAATAATAAATCTGTATAAAATTCTGCGCTTGCCAACTCCAGTCGCTTCTGAGACTTCTAGAGCGAGTTCGATGCTCAAGTCTGCATCGGTGCGTCTTTGATATCAAGTGTCCTCCATTCTTGTAGTCTTGAGTTTTGGAACTGAACTTTAGCAGTTGATGGTGATGTTACACGAGGACGCAAGACCGCATATCGAGAAACGGCCATGGAAAATGTGCAGAGCTGGTGCTCCTCCAGGAACATGGTTGAGAAACATTGTATTACATGGAACGTAACGAGTCAATAGCGAAGTAAAACATTATTTATTTATTTATTTCTAAGTTACTTTGGACTAGGCATGGGCCGGTATAAGATTCTGATGGTATGATAACCTTGGAAAAAAATATCACTGTTTCACGGTATGACGGTATTGTGTTTACTGCTCTAAAATATATTCTGTTTAAATGTCTGGCTAAAAAACAAAAACTTTTTCTCCCTTTTGAACACAATATATTTTATTTTGAGAAACAACACAGATTTCTTTACAATATACACCTAAAAAAACTTTTTAAAAAATGTAAATAAAAAAATCATACATATACCTTAGGAACGGTATAGCAGAAAATGCTGGCGGTATGAAAACCTTGACTTTTCTATACTGCGGTATACCTTGAAAACGGTTATCGTCCCTTGCCTACCTTTAAATTACTTTTAAAAAGTACTGCCGGTTACTTTTTCTCATTTATTGACTGACTTTTATTCTCCTGTTTATATATTTAACAATGAACCGCAAATATCAAATATGTGATGATTCAAAACGGTTAAGATGCTCAACTCAATTCTAGTTTGTTTGTATAGTGCATTTTAAGCAAACCACACATTTTAATAGAGGTTTATGCTGGTTGAGCCAAACTAGTTAAAAATCCATTAAAATGTGTGATAAAACAGTTACAAACTGCTAAACAAATTATATTATTTTAATTAAAATTTATGAGGGCGCCACAGTGGCGTAGTGAGTAGCACATACGCCTCACAGCAAGAAGGTCGCTGGTTCAAGCCTCGGCTGGGTCAGTTGGCATTTCTGTGTGGAGTTTGCATGTTCTCCCCGTGGTTGGTGTGGGTTTCCTCCGGGTGCTCCGGTTTCCCCCACAGTCCAAACACATGTGGTACAGGGGAATTGGGTAGGCTAAATTGTCCGTAGTGTATTAGTGTGTTTGGATGTTTCCCAGAGATGGGTTGCAGCTGGAAGGGCATCCGCTGCGTAAAACATATGCTGGATAAGTTGGCGGTTCATTCCACTGTGGCACCCTAGATTAATAAAGGGACTAAGCTGGAAAGAAAATAAATGAATAACCTAATTACTGACTGTCTTTAGAAAAGTTTACGTGTTGTTTTTTTTTCGTCTTCTAAACGGTACATATTAGCATTGGTAAGTGCTGAGCTGCTATGTTTACAGTGGCGAATAAAAGTAAATAGTACATCACTGCTGTTCATAAGCATGTTCACTGCATTTTTATTTGGATCATCAATAATCTGCAGTGGTTTCTTTGAGTTTTAAATGGAAAAACTATTTTTAAATTGTAGTTTTGTAAAATGTTTTCACTTTGAAGAGCAAGACAAAAAAAGTTGAGACATTGAGAATTTAGACGTTGTAATTTTTGCAGTGGTGAAAAGAAAATCCTAAATATTACTAAAAATAATAATAAAATTTTATTTTGCCAGTGGAGTTGTTCACTTATCTTTCCACTACTGAATGATAAAAAAATATATACCAATAAAATAATAATAATAATAATGATTAAAAAATAAAAATAAAAAAAACAATTATAAAGTCAGAATTCTGAGTTATTAAGTCGCAATTGCGAGTTTTAAAGAAGTTTCCTGTCATGGCGATACCAAGAATGAAGTGTTAAACACTCTTTCTCTAGGTTCTGCTTGTGATGTGGTATAGATTCGCAGCCCAGTTTTCCCAATAAAGGCCAGGAGGACACAATATTTGGTAGCGACTTTTACTGAACTGAAATATGAACTAATACAGCCCATTAAAATGTGTATGTACGATACATCGGCTGTGTCTGCAGCTCCCAAGTACACCACATGAGGGCGCTCTTGCAATGAAATAAATAACAGCTGCAACAAAATGTAGATTATAATAATGTTACACATATATTTATTAGACTTCTGGAGGAATCACACAACCTACAGCTGATAGTTTCAGGCGCTCTGTTTAATAGTTGCTCTTTAGACCTAATGGTGCAAATGGCTAAATAAAAAGGAATGAATCCATAAACAGACTGTCTAGTTCAATTTGCATATATATTTCCTTCTTGAAAGCGTGATAAACAATAAATTGGATATAGGCTGTATGTTGTGATTATGAGCTAATGTGTATGCGTCTTTTAAACTTCATTTATGGCCAGTCGGCATAACCGCAGTTCTGACTTTGTAACTCAGAAATTCTGACTTAATAACTCGCAATTCTGACTTTATATCTCAGAATTCTGACTTTATATTAGCTTCCATAGCCACGGTGGCGCAGTGGGTAGCACGTTCGCCTCACAGCAAGAAGGTCGCTGGTTCAAGCCTCGGCTGGGTCAGTTGGCATTTCTGTGTGGAGTTTGCATGTTCTCCCCGTGGTTGCGTGGGTTTCCTCCGGGTGCTCCGGTTTCCCCCACAAGTCCAAAGACATGCGGTACAGGGGAATTGGGTAGGCTAAATTGTCCGTAGTGTATGTGTGTGAATAACTGTGTATATGTATGTTTCCCAGAGATGGGTTGCAGCTGAAAGGGCATTCGCTGCGTAAAAAACATATGCTGGATAAGTTGGTGGTCATTCCGCTGTGGCGACCTTAGATTAATAAATGGACTAAGCTGGAAAGAAAATGAATGAATGAATGAATTACTGACTGTCTTTAGAAAAGTTTACGTGTTTTTTTTTTTGTTCGTCTTTCTTCTGAACAGCACATATTAGCATTGGTAAGTGCTGAGCTGCTATGTTTACAGTGGCGAATCAAAGTAAATAGTACATCACTGCTGTTCATAAGCATGTTCACTGCATTTTTATTTGGATCATCAATAATCTGCAGTGGTTTCTTTGAGTTTTAAATGAAAAAACTATTTTTAAATTGTAGTTTTGTAAAATGTTTTCACTTTTAAGAGTGAAACATTCAACTTTAAGAATGTAGACAGTGTAATTTTTGCAGTGGTGAAAACAAAATCGTAAATATTGCTAAAAAAATAATAATAAAAATGTATTTTGCCAGGTGAGTTGTTATCATTCAGTTCTGGACTAGAATATAATTTAGCTTCATTTATGTTTTTCCGTTTAAATCCAACGACATGCTCATTAAAATGAAGTATTTTGTTCCCTTCAGAGGAAAACAAAGGTTCATCTGATGAAGAAACCGCCTCGACCTCAAAACAAAAGCCGAAGACCAACATTTTCTCCTGCAACGATTGCGAAAAAACATTCAGCAAGCGCGGAAATCTAACGAAACACCAGCGAAAGCACACCGAGCAGAAGGTGTTCATCTGCAAGAGATGCGGCATCAGCTTTCCCACCTTAAAAGAGCGCAGAGTTCACTCAAAAGTGCACACGGTGAAGAAGGAGTTTCACTGCGAGCTCTGCGGGAAGGTTTCGTTCTCCTCCGGCAATCTGAAAACGCACATGAAAACACACACCAAAGAAAAGCCGTTCCACTGCAGCGAATGCGACAAGTACTTCAGCACCAAGCAGTCAATGATGGTCCACAAGAGAATCCACACCGGTGAAAGACCGTATAAATGCCCTCTCTGCGTCAAGACCTTCAGAGACGGCTCGCATTTTAAAACGCACATGCGTTCGCATGCCAGCGAGCGGCCGTACCAGTGCAGCGAGTGCGGGAAAACCTTCAAGCAACCCATTTGTTTAATTTCACACCAGAAAACACATTCGGAAAAAATGCATCAATGTCTACACTGCGACAAGCGCTTCCGGCAGATCGCGCACTTGAAGCGGCACGAGCGAATGCATTCTGGAGAAAAGCCGTACTTGTGTTTCCACTGCGGGAAGAGTTTTTCAGACCCGGCGCATTTCAGGGTCCACCAGAGAGTCCATACTGGAGAACGGCCGTACCAGTGCAGCGTCTGCGGGAAGAGCTTCCGCCAACACACCAATCTGCTGAAGCACAAGAGGATTCACACCGGAGAAAGACCCTTTAAGTGTTCACACTGCGACAAGATGTTTGCGCGATCGGACGTGCTGAAGATCCACGAAAGAGTTCACACCGGAGAGAAACCGTACCACTGCTCCGTCTGCGGAGAGAAGTTCGCGTATTTGGGAGGATTTCAGACGCACCAGAATAAACACCTGAAGGAACAGGCGACTGCAGAGTCATCATAGAGTCTTTAAAGCGTTCAGTGCATCGGTTCATCGTGAAAATCTGCACGTTTGACCCGTGTGTGCTGTTGGGGATGCTTTCATCCGCTCTTGGTTGATTTTGAGTAATGATTTGGCCACGATCTTCCATAACAAATGGAATGAAATAAGGTGACATCTCATCTAGACATATATTTTGGGAAAATGCTTTGTGAATTGAAAAAGAAGTACACAAATGGACTCCCCTTTGGGTATGTTGGTGCCATTTTTGCCCCATTGACTTCCATTATGATGACACTTTTTGATTGCAAAGCCATGACAGCATATAATCATGCATTCTTGATTGCTGCTGGTTTTCCCTGTTGGGAAGAGGGACAATCTGTCCCAATTTTTGCTGTTGCATTGCAAAAAAAGCTTTGTTTTTTTGCTTTTTTATGGAGTTGTAGTGTAGTGTGTTCATGAGACTCACTCACCTTCATACGTCTGAGAAACTCCGAATAATCCCCCTCAGCTGTCAGATCACAGCAAACACAGTGAGTGTATTTCTGCACACACACTACAATCTGCTGTTTTACTCCACTGAGCTTCATATAAAAGCTATAAACTCTTCAGCACAGGCCTGTCTAAAGGGTTAATGCTGCACACTAATAATTGTCCCTTCTTCCAGTAGGGAAAACCAGCAACAATCAAGAATGCATGATTATATGCTGTCATGGCTTTGTAATCAGAAAATGTGATCAGTGGGGCAAAAAAAGCCCCCAACATAACCAAAAGGGAGTCATTCTGAACAGTACACAAGAGTTAATGCCAGTATAGGAGGCATTTCCTTAAAATAATGAGTGAAAAATGAAAGTTGTGAATCCTCAGTCTTTCCAGCGTTCAGTGCATTAGTTGATCATGAAACTGTGCATATTTAAAGGGATGGTTCACCTGAAAATCCTGTCATCATTCACTCTCCCTTCTCTTGTTCCAACCCGATTTGAGTTCCTTTCATCTGTTGAACACAAAGAAAGATATTCTGATTTTAAATGGGTTTGCTCCAGTAATAGTGGATTGCCTATGTTTGTAATGAGGCAACAGACACATGTTTGTTGAAGAACATCAGACAACAAATAAACAGGATAAAACACATATGAAATGTATTGTTTTGGAACATTTCATGTCTGTTTTACTTGTTCAGTAAGGGACTGTTTAAAGGCATTCAAAGACTCTTAAAATTATTGCCAAACTACTTTGAAATGTTTTAAAAACTGTACAAAGTAATGAGATGCGTTTTAAACCCACTCAAGTCAGATTCAGCAGCGGGAAATCATTAATTATTTCATAGTGTTTTAGAAATCGGTGGTGAAGAGCAGTCGGTGAAGACTTTTTTTTAAAATTTCATTATGTCGTCCGTATTTACAACTGAAAATATTTCCAATACTCTCTTTGCTTTGCTTCATTGGTGGTCATTACACCAATGTGTTTGTATTTCCACTGTGGATGCAGACAGTTTTGTTTGATTTCCTGCTGTTCTTTTTATAATATATCATGCATAATCATTTTGATTTATTTCTAAACCTTTTGTCACATGAGTAGTTTTGATGACACGTCAGCTCTGATACCTTTTGCATTGATTTCGAAATGTAAATAATAGTAATAATGGAAAAATAAATGCATGTTTCATGTATATAAAACCCTCAGACGTGGAATAAATAAATACAAAAGAAAAATTGACTGGTTAATAAAAAAAATATTAAGTGGACTAAAATGGTTTTGCTTCCTGACTCTGATAAAGGTTTATTAAGCCTATATATATATATATATATATATATATATATATATATGTATGTATGTATGTATGTATGTATGTATGTATGTATGTATGTATGTATGTATGTATGTATGTATGTATGTATGTATGTATATATATATATATATATATATATATATATTAGGGCTGTCAAAAAATGTATCGTGATTAATCACATCCAAAATATAAGTTTAACATAATATTTGTGTGTGTACTGTGTATGTTGTATTATAAATATATAAATGCACACATGCATATACTTGATAAAATGTTGGTTTATATTTAGATATATAAAAAATATATGTGTATGACACAAATTTTACATTTGAATATGATGTAACTACTTTGATGTAACTTTTTTATATATAGTTTTGGCTTCTATGAATGTGTTTATCACATATACATAATAAATATATATAACACACACACATATTATGTCAAAACAAACTTTTATTTTGGATGTGATTAATCACGATTAATTCTTGGACAGCCATAATATATACATATATATATATGTTTATTTATTTTTTAATTCAATGCAACTGTAAAATGTTGGTTATTAGGATGTGGAGTTGTTTTGTTTACGTTTTTAAAATCCAATTTTAATGCAAAAAGAATGATATACAACATATAAAAATGTTCAAAAATCCATATCAATCAAATGAGCTATTATGCTATTTACTATTTTTAGCTTTACACCCACACAGCTTTTTGTCAATTAGTTGAAAATGGACCTTTTGTATTCAGGAAGGAGGGACTCTTTGTGGTTTGAGAAATCTCATGCTAGTACAGCAGAGAGATTAACTGAAATGCATGTTGAAGAACTTGTGAAGAATCATCTGCAGTGTCCTTAACAACTGGAGAAGAAGGCTTTCGGGTCATTTAATAACACAGACTTGGATCTAAATACTTCAGCTTCAAATAACAGACTTGCCACATGGAGCCAAAATGGGCACTGCTTTTGGGTGAGTAGCTTTTATGTTCCCAGATGTTGTGAATATTAAAGTTGGAGCTTGGAGTGTGTCTGCAGCTGAAGGACATAAGAGTTTCTGTTTTAAACAAAGATTATATTGTTCACGACGTAGATTAGGCAGAGGTTGCGTGTTTCCAACAGCGTTTCCCCCCGAGAAAAGCTCATTTTTTCACACGTCAATGAAAGTGCCAGGGTTTTTACAATGTTAGCTGCGTGAATCGGAGGAGAGTCGGAGGACAGAGTGGCTCACTGCTCAGTGTTGCGCAAACTCTGAGGTAAAATAAGTCAACATAGCCATCTAGAAAAGTAGCATACATAGTAGTAGGCTTTCGAGACCTTTAATGTCAGATGTTAGGAATCTGATATGTCATGAACGTGTATGCTAATACAGATATTGTGAAGGTTTCTAACATGAGGCTTAAATGGGTTCATATGACAAGATATTTTTGGCACGGTAGCCCGTTTTACTGCTCACAAGTGTTGCTCTGAAGTTGCTGCCAAAAACAAGATCGTTTCAAAGATTCCATTTTAGGAAATATGAAACCATACAGATGTTGTTCACATCTGTTCACACTCGCATTTTCCAACATTAGTTTCATCTTAATTTCGCATTCTCTTTCACCTTTGCCCACATTCTGACATCGTCCTTTAAGTTTGACTTATTTAAGGTTGATTTCTAAAGGTTTTTCAACGGCTTATGAGTAGGCCCGTAGATTTCCAGCCCATCATTGATTCTGTTTAGTTACTAGTGTAAATGTGTGTACATTTATATTTATTCATTTTTTAAATAAATTTCATTAATAATACTGACTAATACGAAAATATTCATATGATTTATTAACAATTCAGTTTGTAAAGTAATATTTTCTGTCTTTTAGTAGAGATTTTATATGAGAGACTTGCTTTGTTTACCAAATGAAGTGGATCTAATTGGATTTACATTGTAAACATTAAATAAAAGTTAAAAAGGTATTACTTTTTATATTAAGATTTTAGTTATGATACTCATAAAATCATTCCGCATAAATCCGCAGATTTTTAACAAAATATATATATTTTAACAACCCAGCTAACAAATTTAGGTTGTGAGAACGTTCTCATAACGTTATCAGTAACGTTCCGAGAATGTTGAAATGTCCAGTTTGCTTAATGTTGCTAGAACGTTTTTTTATGGTCAGCATAACGTCCTTACAACGTTTTCAAAACCAAGAACTTTGTTACAAGAACGTTTTTTTTTATGAACATCGTGAATAACGTCCTGAAGACGTTTCCAAGAACTTTGTTATAAGAACGTTTTTCATCAACATAATGAGAACGTTCATCAAGTACAAATAACGTCCTGAAGACGTTCCAAGAACTTTGTTCTAACAACGTTTTTTAACAACGTTTCAAGAACGTTAATAACGTTATGAGAACATTCTAAAACCGTTTTATTGGTAACGTTCCGTGCTAACATTTCTACAACTTTTAAAGAACGTTAGTGAATGTTCTGGTAACGTTCCCTGTTAGCTGGGAAAATAAAAAGGTATTACTTTTTATATTAAGGTTTTAGTTATTATTATTACCAAAATAATTCCGCAGAAATCCGCAGATTTTTAACAAAAATAGCGCAGAAATAGCTAAAAATGTCCAGATTCCGTCTGGTCCTACTTATGAGATAGCAATTCAGCGTCGCGGTCAATAAAATTAACAATTACATACAAGCGTTTCTCCGGTTTTTATTACTTGCTAATGTTGTCTTCAATTATACAAAAAAATCGATTAAAATACATTTTTACCTACAAATTATGTGTTTGTTAAAGATATCAAAACGAACCTGCGTCCTCTTCGAAGGTGAGAAATGATCGTTAACTTTTGAATTCCGAGAGCGCGCGAGTTTCTGTGGTGTAACGTTACGTGAATATTTACTCTTAATCGAGTTTATAACGTTCATTCAGCCAAACTGGGAAAATGAATATTTAATTATGTTCAGCATAAACCTAACATCAGTGAGTGAAGGCATTACGAGTATGTTTGTGTTTTATTTTTTATTATTTTTTTTATTAATAACATTTGCTCAAAAATACAGATGTGAACAACATCTCTGATGAACAAACAGCCAGGAGTTGGATATAATACCAAACAACATAGTAGTGAGTACAGCCAAAAAATAAAAATAAATAAATGAATAAATAAATAAACTGCAAATTATACTAAACCAAGTATAAGAAAAACCAAGGAATTCGCAGTATAAATGCCATCAAAACAAATTACATATAAACATCAAAAAGAGCACATACATTCAATGTTTTAGTTGCCTTTTTGTTAGAAGAGGTAGAGATAGACTTAATGTAATTCTTAATATCTCTTTAAAAATGAGAAAAATGAGGGGTGATATTCATAACCTTGCATTTGTGAATGAAATACTTTGCTAGCAAGATTATCAAGTTGCAAAGAAAATAAACATTTTCATATTGCTTCCCAGATATAAAAGTCCAAATAAAACATCTTTAAAGCAAAGCTCAAAATCTTCATATATGAAATTTACAGTAAACTGGCAGATATCCTGCCAAAGTTTCCTTGTGTGAACACAATGCCAAAAAAGGTGCTCAACAGTTTCTGATTGTAAGTCAGCTCTCATCTATACTAATTTTGAACCTTGACACAATAAATGTTTTAACCGGATAGTATTGATGAATAAGCTTAAATGAGATCTCCTTAACCTTATTTATCAAAAGATATTTGTTAGGGAGTGTCCAAACCTTTTTCCATAAAATATTCTCCACTTGCCTGTTCCCAACAGCATGAGGAGTGGAAACACATTCACACCTACATGATGCTTGTGTATTTTCTGTGTATTTCAGGCGTCTTTCTGTCGTCATGCGGTGAATATATCGCAGGATTAATATTCGACTGTGATGATGATTGTGGAACTACAGAAGGAAGTTACACCAGCCATACAGGATTGTTGAGTGTGATTCCCACAACATCAGTATGTCACGGTATTGGACTGAATTTTATTTTGCACATTTTAGTTATTTACCAGAAGATTTATACATAGTGACTTGCACATTTTAAATGACTTACGTTTTGTTGTACATCAAGTATGTAGCATAAATATACATGTAGCATAACGTTTTACCCCTGAACATTCTTTTGTATTTTTAGGCAGAATTATAGCTTTAATAAATAAGTAAATAAACTAAATTTGTACTATTGTTTGGCATTATTGTTCCAAGGCTGTCAGTGAAAGAAAAACAATTACATTTATATATATATATATATATATATA
>CAIGQQ010034340.1:614417-629174 GCA_903798035.1 Danio albolineatus
ATATATTTCAACACTCACCTTGCCAAGACACCACCATTTAAAACACTCCTTAGCATCCTGCTCCTCTTCGTCAGACTTCTTTGTGTAGTAAACCCTACCAACATATTCAGTGAACTCATCTGGCAGCAGACTGGATTTCTGCAGATACAGTACAACTGCAATCAATAACCAATGATTAACCAACACTGATTATTTGTGTGTAAATTAAAAGGATAGAAAGTAAATAGATAGATAGATAGATAGATAGATAGATAGACAGACAGACAGACAGACAGACAGACAGACAGACAGACAGACAGAAAGAGATAGATAGCTAGATAAAAATAATTAAAAATAACCAAATAAACAAGCATAAAATGAAAACGCTGAGTATTTGAGCAGAACAGTGGCACAAGTACCTCATAATTCTTAATTTTGAAGGCTTCGTTTGGGTTCCTCTTTCTAAAGAAATAGACATTCTCGAGGGGGTTTTCATCTTTCTTGTTACTACTGTCCAGCTGAATCGTCTGTCAGAGATGTACAATACCACAGCGACATATTAATACTGATAAACAAACATCAATATCAGAGAATAAAGTGTTTTAAACATGACATACATCAATCCTGAAATCTTTCTTATCCAAGAACACGGTGGGCTGAAGTTTGTTCCATTCGTCCACTGCTTCGTTCCACTTATCCTACAGTTTCATTGGGTATTAAAGTCAAACAGCAATAAATTATATGAGAATGAACTGGTTTATTTAGTGTCATTTATGTATGTTCAGAATATCTCTTGTTTGTTTTGATTGTTTGCTGTCACAATAACCAGTGTTGGGCAAGCTACTCGAAAAATGTAGTGAGCTAAGCTATTAACTACACCAAAAGCTACCCTCTGGGAAATGTAGCAAGCTAAGCTAAAAGCTACTTGGCAAATGTAGCTTAGCTACATCTAAGCTATTCTTTGCAACTTTCATTTTTAAACCGAAGCAACTTCAATCCAAGTCAATCATAACTTAGTGATCAATAACACTGTCAATGAAGCATAATTCAGTTAGGAATAAGCATAATAATGTATATATATGTTTACAACTCTTCATGAATGAATTATAGTACAAAATGTAGTAACTATCATGAACTAATAGTAATACTTTAGCCTTTACTACAGTAAACTTTATTTATTTATTTATTTATAACTCCTCTCCCTCAGTCATCTTTCCATCAAGCAAATTTCTCATGTTAGCCTAATTGGTTGGTGACGTCACAGACCAGAGAGAGAGAGCTGGCAGAAATGCACCAAAAAGTTTGTTGTCGACCACTGGAAACCAGGAAGAGGAAACCGTCATTCTCGCGATCATATGGACTTACTTTCATCGGCTGGACACCGGCCTCACAGCTCTGTGAATGTCTGTGTCGTCACTTATTGATCCGCGATTGGATAATGTAGCTTGTGTGGACACTACTGCACTACCTGACTAATAAAAATGCTTCGCTACTGAAAAGCTATTTGATTTAGAAAGTAGCAACGCTACCGCCACGCTACTGAGAAATGTAGATAAGCTAGTAGCGCTACTGCCCAACACTGTACAGTTTATGTTCTCAGTATAAAATAACAATGTCTAATTTGCAACAAATTGTACTCAAAATTATGTCTTATTAGCATACCACTTTAGAATAGTTCTATTCATATTAACGAATTATTCACAGTGATGAATGCTGCCTTTCAGACAAGGGCAGGGAAAAAGAGAATTGCCACCTGTCAACAATGATATTAAACACAGCATGCTGACAATAAACAACATGTACAATTTGTATGTTCATAATGATTTGTATTTTTTTTTTTTTTTGGATCAACTCAGTTTTATTAATGATGGGTTATGTTAATGGCATGTGCTCATCCTACAGCAAAACTTTACATGGATATAAACATACTGCTAAAGGAACAAGGCTTATATACTGTATGTTGAATGAACCTGAAGGGACGAATACAATGAACATCAGCTGAAGATGCCGCGCTACTAAAGGAGGCAAAGCAATGTTAGGAGAAACATCAGATGAGAGTTTCTGAGCTCAGTTACACTGAAAGTCTGAGATATGGAACATCGGGCTGTGAATTTCAAAAGAAAATATATATATGACAAGCACATTTAACAGACTCCTGGGTTTCCTTGGTGTAACCCTAATGCCATGCACACAGCTCGGTGCAATGCAAACACAATAAGTTTTGTTCCGTTTTGTTCTTTACTGTAGAGTTCTTTACTCTCCCGTATCATGTGCAGATCTTACAATAATGTCACTGATTTCTGGTCTAATATCTGTTAACTATTGTTACATCATGTACGTCAGCATTGTCGTGTTAATTGATGGATCGTGTTTTCTTTTACCTGGAAGATTTGTTTGTTTGTATGTTCCTCTTCTGTAATTCTGGTCTCTCCAACACATTTTGGCAGGCGTCGTCTCACAATATCCTGAAGTTTCATCTTGGCATCTTTCAGATCATCATCAGGGGAGTACATGATCTCCTCAAAGATGTGATCTGTTAGATCAAGACCTGTTAATAAACGTCTCTTCTTAATCGACAAAATTAATCTTTTTATCTTCACTGTTCAACCAAGCAGAAATGAATGTAAGAACACTCTATTAACACCATCTGATGTTCAAAACTGACCGGTCAGTTTGGCCACCTTTGCAGGACTTTCCTCAGTAGCTGGCATTTTATGCTTTCTAGAGCTACTTCCTCTACTGGATTCAGTGAATGGTGAGATCTTGGTGAGCGTTTTGGCAGCCGCAGAGAGGACTTCTGTGAATCTAATGTACCAATAAAACTGTATTAATCAATCAGAAACTTCAGCAATAACAGAATCACTCAAAAACTCACTCTTGGTTAATGATGCAGACAATCTTGTGCTTGTAGGCATCACTGTACAACGTGTACTTCGTCCTGAACATGTCATAAACATTATCTGCCACCTGTGAGAGGAACAGACAATCATGAACTAATTGCTAAATCCTGAACTAAATGAATGACTCTGAATGACCCATAAAACAGAATGTTGGCACAATCTTCTCTATAATCCCTCTTATGACTATTTGGAATTTGACTATGTATTTGAAGTGTGTTAAAGTCTGTTTGAAATCAAAAATTACATTATTTATCTTGTTAGGACATCGTGTAAGCAGTGAGATTGATTTGATGTTGCCAAGTTAAAACAGCTTTTCAGCCTAATGTGCATTACAAATGCAAACAGGTCAACCCTCCCGTATTTCCCGGGATTCTCCCGTATTTTACAGCTCTGTCCCACTATCATCCTGTAAAGGTGTTTTCCCGTATTTCTCCAGTATTTTCAGTCTTTCTCTGAAGGGTGGCGACAGGGGCGCCGCTAAGGGGGGGAAAGTTAGGACGATTCTAAGGGCCCATGGACTCTAGGGGCACACAGAGATCTGCTTTATAATTAAAAACAGTACTATAATGTAATATAACTTATGAATGTATCTCTAAATTACAAGTAAAACTATTTATTAGAAATAAAAAATAAAAATACGGCTTATATCTGCCCCTCGTGTCTGTCACAACTGTCACTGTCAAATTGCACCCCCCTCCTTTCACTGTATGGTTCAGTCCGTCAGTAGCGGGAAGAGAGTTGAGGGCGATCATCAGGTAAACTGTCAAAGCAGCGATGACCTCGAGGTTAACATCAGCTGCGTCCCAAATCACATACTTTTGCACTATTCTACGCCATTGTGTAGTATAAATAGTGTCTGTGGTGTGTGTGCACTTTAAATACCCGGACTATGCACTCATTCCACAGGTAAAATGAAGTGTGTAATGATGGACACTTCACAGCAGCTTTGCGCACATAACAGAAGGGGCGGAGCTATCAGGCGCACATGTTGGATAACTTTGTTTATTTTAGATTGTGAGAGCAGTATTCTCCTGTGAGAGTGATTATAGCGCCTCCTGATGGTGAATGCGGTTATACTCATGCCAGGTAGGCTATTATTAGGTATTTTGGTCCTTTATTTCATTAGCTGCATCCCAAATGACACACTATACACTAAATCAATAAGACACAAAATTATACTACAATGAGACCCATAAATAAGAAATGTTCTTTTGTTTAAACTGACCATTACTTAAATGGCAAAACCCTGGCCTTCTCGCCGGCAAATAATAATAAAAAAATTAAACAGATTTTTATTAACAGAGTGCAAAATCCAGCACACTGCAAACTAAATAAACACAACATAAATACACTTGAAACGGTCTGTTGATTAACCTGACAGTAACTTAAATTCCAAGTGCCAAACGCCTGGCCTTCTTGCTTGCAAAATCCTCAATAAAAGTGTGTTGCACACTGTACGAGACACTATTGCAGTACAGTTACTTAAATAGTGACACATTGGTGTTTTGGGTGTTTAGAAATGTACAATTTTCAGTGAATATTTGATTTCTGTTCCTATTTTTGTACTACATTTACATTTGAACAATAAATCATCTGCTAGCTTCAGTCATGGCCGTTCTCTTACTAAATACTGATAAGTAGTGGACAAAATCATTATAACTACATCGCAGACAAAGAGTTTGGATAGCTAGGTTGGTAGTAGGGGGCCCATCCTCATATTTTTTCATGGGGCCCAAAATTGCCAGCGGTGCCCCTGGGTGGCGATAAACATTAAAGAGCCGATCCTCCCTATACGCAGCCCATACCGCCGCACCACCAGGGGGCGCCCCTTGCTCTTAAATGTGAGTCAGTTCTGTGCTTTCGCTTTATTTAGGCATGAAACACTTTGAAATAAATATAAAAACGGCGGGATTCCCTTTCCTTTTCATTACAGGTGCCGTCGCTCCTCCTGTGCAATCCTCAAAACAGTCATAAAGCGGTGCGTGACTGTCAGACGTAATCAAACGAAAAGATCCAAATAAATGAGATTCATTCGCTGCTCTTATGTGTAATTTATACAGTGAAGTTTAATGAGATTTGATAGCTTGATTTTATTTGTTTATAACAGCTATTAATTGTAACAAGCTGAAAGGTTTTGCTAATTTATTAGCTGCTAATGTATACTATTTATTATTTATTTTTAAAATAATAATAATAGAACATATTACTGACCGTTTAACTGTTTGTTTACAATGAAACAGCTCCAGTAGAACATTTTTAGCAATTTGGGGATTGTTATGTTGGGCATATCCCTTATTTTCACATCCCAATGTTGACAAGTATGTGAATGTGGAGGATGATCTCCAACTGGTGGTCTTGCTGTGCTGCTAATATCTTATTAGGTGAGGCTTGTCTTGAAATTTAACAAATGGATAAATTACTATAAGAAATTAAACGTATTTTTTGAGTATTTCATTTCTTTGTGCTGTTAATTTATTTGTGTTTGTATAGGCCTGTTGGTGAGTGTGTGTCATTGTGCCACTGCTTCTGCATTTGGATTGGCTCCTGCTCTGTTGATGTCAGTTTGACGCTTAGATTGTTATGAAAGAATAACGCACAAAAAGAAAGACTCGCTCTAATACTCAATTTTACTTTAATTTCCATTCCATTTTCAGCATACTGAAAAGCCTCAGCAACTTCTGGCTCATTGGATTTAAAATAAATGTTTTACACAACATGACTTGATCATATACAGTAATGTGACACTATAAATAAATCAATAAATAATAACATATTGTGTATGGAAGTAAGAAATGACACCTTGTCTCTGAAGCAGATATGATTTCTCCCCTCCACTTTACAGACTCGAGCAGATTTCAGCAGGCGCATATGGTCAAAGCTGTTTGGGATGCCGAGGTGATGACAGTCTCTGAAAAATAAGAGGATTCAAGCTAGTCAGCCTATAGTCAAGCCCACCCGTTTAGCTCCTGGAGAATAGGGCTACTAGGCGGATAAATCTACCAACAATGGTACTGGAATCGGACTGATTTTAGCCAGATGACTCCGATACTTCAGGTAAAAATGTCTAATGTATGCAAGCTGCGAGTAATAACTGAGGCCAGACTTGAGTTATTTTGAGCTTATTGTTTGTCTCAGGTCAAGCAAAGGTGTTAAGATGAAGGTACACTCATATTGTTCGAATTGTTTTGTGCCATTTTAAATGGACAGTGGGCATCACAGTGGCGCAGTGGGTAGCACAATCACCTCACAGCATTAAGGTCACTGGTTCGAGCCTCGGCTGGGTCAGTGTTTCTGTGTGGAGTCTGCATGTTCTCCCCATGTTGGGTTTCCTCCGGGTGCTCCGGTTTCCCCCACAGTCCAAACACATGTGCTATAGGGGAATTAGGTAAGCTAAATTGACCGTAGTGTATGAGTGTGTGTGTGTGAATGAGTGTGTATGGATGTTTCCCAGTATTGGGTCGCAGCTGGAAGGGCATCCGCTGAGTAGATTCACATCTCGGAACATCGATGCGCCATTCGACATCATGATCCTAAAAGTCCTGTTGCGCAGCATTTTTCAGTTATGAGACATTCTGTCTCCACTCTACAATATATAGGGATAGAAGCTGTGAAGTGTCCACGTAGGGGGGGTGATCTCAATAGATTGTTGTTACAACGTGAAGCCTTTTGGATTTTCACTTTAGACACGTTGTCTCCAAAAGGGTTAAATGAGGAGTTTGACATTCGCCCTTTTCTTTAATCTTTAATATCTCTTTAAAATTTTCCTATTTCTTTATTAATTCTTTAATAGTTCTGGTATAATTCTTGGATGATTCTCTGTCCTAGTAGGTGTTTGGGAAGAGGTTCTGGTTATATTCTATTCTGCTGTACATATATATTGTGTACAATTTTGATATATTATATTTTGTTTGGTAAATTTTTTCATAATTTATGTTGTAATATTATGGTTTGTTTGTGCACTATCATTTTGAAGATCTAAGTTGCAACTTAGAAATGTGTATATATATTTTGTCTTTGTGCGATAGGTCAACATTTGATCCCGAAGTGTACAAAAGGGAGCACCTGATTGTGATTAACATTGTCTGATGAAGAGCTGGAGGCTTGAAACATTACACACTCTGTGTAAGCCTTTTTAATTTAATAAATTTTGTATTTATGGAGCTTTGGTGTTGCCGCCTTTTTGGATATATAGACATCCTTATATAGATAAGTTGGCGGTTCATTTCACTGTGGCGACCCCAGAATAATAAAGGGACTAAGCTGAAAAGAAAATGAATGAATGAATAAATGGACAGTGCAACAAGTGTAATCAGTGTAACTGTAAATCAGGGAGGCCCAAACTTTTTTCTTATAAATGGCCAGAAACTAAACTTGATTGAGGGTGGTGGGCCGGAGGTAAATATTCATTAATTCATTTTCTTTTCGGCTTAGTCCCTTTATTAATCTGGGGTCGCCACAGTGGAATGAACCGCCAACTTATCCCGCACATGTTTTACTCAGCGGATGCCCTTCCAGCTGCAACCCATCACTGGAAAACCTCCATACACACTTATTCACACTCATACACTACAAGCAATTTAGTCTACCCAGTTCACCTGTACCGCATGTGTTTGGACTGTGGGGGAAACCGGAGCACCCGGAGGAAACCCACACCAACACGGGGAGAACATGCAAACCCAATGCATTCATTCATTCATTTTCTTTTCGGCTTAGTCCCTTTATTAATCCGGGGTCGCCACAGCGGAATGAACCGCCAACTTATCCAGCATTTGTTTTACGCAGCGGATGTCCTTCCAGCTGCAACCCATCTCTGGGAAACACCCATACACACTCATTCACACACATACACTACGGACAATTTAGCTTACCCAATTCACCTGTACCACATGTGTTTGGACTGTGGGGGAAACCGGAGCACCCGGAGGAAACCCACACCAACACGGGGAGAACATGCAAACTCCACACAGAAATGCCAACTGGCCCAGCCGGGGATCGAACCAGCGACCTTCTTGCTGTGAGGCGAACGTGCTAACCACTCGGCCACCGTGGCGCCCACCCAATGCAAAATGTAATATTTAATTTAACTTTATATAAATTATATATTTATATAAATGCCAACTGACCCAGCCGAGGCTCGAACCAGCAACCTTCTTGCTGTGAGGCAATCGTGCTACCCACTATGCCACCGTGGCGCCTCGGAGGTAAATATACCAAACTGTATTATTATAATTCATTATTCATTCATTCATTCATTTTCTTTTCAGCTTAGTCCCTTTATTAGTCCGGGGTCGCCACAGCGGAATGAACCGCCAACTTATCCAGCATTTGTTTTACGCAGCGGATGCCCTTCCAGCCACAACCCATCTCTGGGAAACACATCCATACACACTCATTCACACACATACACTACGGACAATTTAGCTTACCCAATTCACCTGTACCACATGTGTTTGGACTGTGGGGGAAACCGGAGCACCCGGAGGAAACCCACGCAACCACGGGGAGAACATGCAAACTCCACACAGAAATGCCAACTGGCCCAGCCAAGGCTCGAACCAGCGACCTTCTTGCTGTGAGGCGAACGTGCTAACCACTAGGCCACCGTGGCGCCCATAATTCATTATATAATTTATTATATAATTTAATTAATACTATATTAATATTAATATATTAATATATTAATTTATTACATTTAAAATACTTAAATTTTCTTAATAATTATACATTTTTGTATACATTATAACGAACATCTTACAATAAAAACATCCCATTTGATTCACTTGATGTTTTCTGCAATGTCCGCTTTCCATCAAGTCACTGTATTTTATTGTTATTATTTTTTAATCTGATTCATTCACAACATTTAATTAAAACATTTAATTTCAGTTTTACTTTTTTGTAGATCAACAGTTAAAAAACACAAGTTATGTTAAATTAGAAATGACAATCTCTGTTAAAGGCACTCCCCCAAAACACTCTCCTTCTCTTCTTAGATGGGATGGAGGGCCAAATCAAAGGTTACCATGGGCCAACTTTTGGTCCTAGTTTGGTTAACATTACTTTCAAATAGAAATCCTTACCGTGCAAAATAGTCCCACATGTGCACGTCAATGCCATTCCATTTGTTTATCACAATCTCATACAGGAAAGCCTTGTCCACGGTTCTGCCCTTTGCTGGCCACTGGAGGAATGAAAATACATTCAGGATCAAATTGCTTGTAACGTGCTAGAAATGGTATGAAATGGTAGATTACTGGATTGTTTACCTCTTCAGCTCCTGTATCAACCCCCACGATTAACTCCTTAATAAAACTGAGATCTATTTCACATCTCAGATTTTCATTGTTCTTTAATATACACTGTAGTATCCGTTTTGATGCTTCCTGGTGACGAGAGATAAAAGTGACTCTAACGTGCTAAACATAATTTAAACATATAGCACAGATTAATTATGACATAAAAAAGATTAACTATGGATGTGGTAGTCATGTTATTCAATGTACTAAATATAGGCCAGGTGTTTTCAAACCTGTTTTGCATAGGATGTACAATAGGGCCACAGAATGCAGTTATGGTTTCAGGTCTTGTGCAATAATGTTTAAATGTCAAATGCATTTGTGCTAATATCTTCACTCATTAGCTGGCGGTCATAAACAACAAGGCGATCAGGAGCAATTATGGTACATTGCTATTTTAAGGCAGCTGGATTAACGTCAATGGTGCTATATATATTGTTATTTAAAGAGAGTGTTAGTAATGTCAGTCGTAAACAGATACACATCACATGCAGCAGACAAATCTGCCAAAATTAAAAAAGGAAAAGAGTACGTTATAATAAAATATTGCTTTAACCTCATGCCACGCAGATTATTTTCCTTGCTTGCTAATTCCACCATGTAAACAGCGAATCTGTTGTGGTACGAGGAGTGCAACTGGCTTTTTAAAAACGGAATGGGAGATGAGATTCTGATTGTTTTATGACAAGTTACTCACCAAACTCAACCAAACATTACTCAGAGAATAGAGATAACTCTTTTAGATAATACACCATGCATGCTGACCATTTTTCCCATTGTTAAAGTAGCAAAAGTGGATTTAGATGCACCATAAGTGAACCTGCACCATGTGCTTTACCCTACATACTAAAGTTCTTAAAATAGGACACATTGTCAGGCTTTGTTTTTTTTCTTTATCCTCCATATAAATGGTTTTATGATGTATGGTGGTATTAGATAACTGAGTGTCTTTAAAAATAAAACAAAATCTATTTAAGAGTGACAGAATATACAACTTTGTCAAACATGTATATTTGTAGAGAAGCATTTTGGTGCTTACCTGAGCATTCTCACCTAATAAAGGAAACAAATGAAAGAAATGATCTCATGAAAACAAATTGCAAATTAAAACACGTCAATAATACAGTCTTACAGAATCTACTTTCTTTAACAGTTTATTCTTTAAATCAGTTTATTCACTCTCTCATCTAATTGACAGATTCACTTGTTTTCCCTTTTCAAACATTAACATCATATGTGACCCTGGGCTACAAAACATGTCATAAGTGACCATTTTCGGAAACTGAGATTTACAAATCACATATAATAGCTGAATAAATACGCTTTCCATTGGTGTATGGTTTGTAAGGTTTGGACCTTTAGAGCGTTTTAAAAAAAAATCTAAATACTGAGAAAATTATTCTTTTTTTCTTTACTTTCGCCAATCAGTGAAGTTTGTTCCTCCACTGTCTCCACTGGCTTGCATGGTTCGGTACCTGTAGGGCTGCGCATTGATGGATTACTCTTCAGTGTTTGGACTCTAAGTAGTGAATATTAAACCACACTGAATTGAACTGAACTCCAACACTGAACACTGGACTGACTATGTTTCAATTTACTATAATCTTCTATGTGAAGCTGCTTTGACACAATCTACATTGTAAAAGCGCTAGAGAAATAGAAATAATCATCTTTAAAGTTCTTAGCCATCTGCATTACTAATCAAGCTTTAAGTTTTTATATATTTACAAGAGGAAATTTACAAAATGTCTTCATGGAACATGATCTAATATCCTAATGAATTTTGTCATGATAGAAAAATCAATGAATTTGCCTCATACAATGTATTTGCAACACAAGACTGGAATTGCTGTCCAGGATCACATGTATTCTGTCTAATGACAGAAATGCAGAAAATGCTAATTATTAGGTTTGGATTTAAAGTACTTAAGATTAAATTGGAAAGTAATGATTAGCAAGTCACCATGTTTGATTTTCATCATTTCTCACAGATCCTCCTTCTGATCAGAAATAATTAGTCTATAATTTTACGAGTGAAACTACAAACATCAGCCTATAATAATGAAATACAGTTTATACTATGAAATACACTTTGTTTATACTTTGTGTGAACAGGCATCATTAAGTGAGAAGCTCAACAGTATCTGGATGCAGCTTTAATGATGCAAGCTGAGACTGCATCTCTCAGAGATGCAATGTCAGACACAATGCACTCAATGAAGTGTGACATCACTGTGAGGGGCGAGGTTAGGAGTGGTGTGAGGTGAGTGCATAAAAAAAAGCATTGGATGCAGCTCAGATTTACGGAAGTCCTAAGAGGCTGTGCATTAAAATATTTTTTCTCTCTTGTTATTTCGTGATCACGACTTAATTTTCTTCGATTTATTTTTAGTTTTATTTATTTATGTATTTATTATTGTTATTATTATTATTATAAAATTATTATTAATAATATCTGGCCAGGGAGAGAATAGCCTAGCTGCAGACGCGCATTCGTGTAACATGTTAAAGGTGTTCAGAACAGCCATAATATTATGAGCGCAAATGCCCGTGATTAATGTACATTCATGATTGTATTCATGTATATGATTATATACCATTATTTACAATAATATTCCCTCAACTGTTACCACTTTAAAGCAACTCCGTATGGCGCAATTTTTTTAAAGTGATTGTAAATAACCTGCGGAAAGGATTAAAGCAGAAGCAGGATCTTCATCATTCTTCATCATTTAACTCATACATGCAGCAACTTATTTTGTGCCATATAGAGCTACTTTAAAATGGTAACAGTTGAGGGAATATTGTTGTAAATAATGATATATAATCATACATGAATATAATCATCAATGTACATTAATCACGGGCGTTTGCGCTCATAATATTATGGCTGTTCTGAACGCCTTTAACATGTTACACGAATGCGCGTCTGCAGGCTATTCTCTCCCTGGACAGATAATAATAATAATAATAATAATAATAATAATAATAATAATAATAATAATAATAATAATAATAATAATAATAATAATAATAATTAATAAATAAATAAATAAGAACAAAAAAATAATTCGTGATCACAACAAAACAACTTTTTGTTATGTCGAGATCACGGGAAAATTATGTCGTTATCACGAGAAAACAACTTTGTTATGTCGAGATCACGAGAAAACAAGTTGTTATGTCATCGTTATGTGATCACGACATAACAAGAGAGAAAAAATATTTTAATGCACGACCTCTTAGGACTTCCGTACAGATTGCACTGCACCAGGTCTGCATCCAGACCCTTCTTGAGAAGCTGAGGCACTCACCCTGTTTCAGGACTTCGCGGCAGTATCGCTCATACAGATGAGAGTATGGACCGTGGCCTTAAAGATAAATATATATATAAAAAAGTTAATATCTCATGTCATATTTTAGCTTTACTTTGGACTGTCACTGCAGAAAATTACACATATATAGAAATACCACACCATTCATCATGAAATGCAAGGTAAATCATATCGGGTCTTTATATTCTCTGTAGATATCTACAGAAATAGTTTGTATAATAGTAATGTGTATATTCTCTGCTCATGTTTGCACATTAACACCACTCACCTAAATTGTAGCACAATGCAGCAATTTTGACACACAGGATGTCTTTGTCATCAATTTGGAGATCCGGCTGGTTTTCTTTCAGAAACGTGATCATTAGCCCTGCCAAATGTGCCATCCTTCAACACACAGAGCAAGATCACTATAAACAAGACCCTTTTCAGAAATGCCTGTTAGGTTTTCTCATTTCACATTGTTCATCATTTGTACTCATAAACTTGTACTTATATTTGTCCACATGAAAATGTGTTCATCAGTCTAACGAAGCAGGAACATATTAATCACATCCAGCCAATATTGTTTGTGTTTGTGCAGATGTTGCAGTTGATGTCAGCAGGTTAGATTAAATTAATCTCAAACAAATATTGGGCTTGTCAGTGGTACATTTAGGAGTACTTCATAAACAGTTTTAGTCCCAAGACTAGCTCCCAAATATGCGAAGCTTTAAAAGTGCCTTATAATGAAAATCTGGATATACCTAGGCATAGCTGAATAATTAGAGTTCAGTATAGAAATTTACATCAGGCTGCTGATGAGTCTGACAGGCTTTATTCTTCAATAACAACCTCATGGATCTACTTTATCCCTAATTTAACACACCATAGATTGTTGTGACTGACCAATCAGAATCAAGTATTCCAGACAGCTGTGTCTGTCCCTTTTTTCAAGTATAATTATAATTTAGCTTATACTTATATCCACAACACAACTCAGGAGCAGTAATGAAGGAGCAGACTCGCCCACAGATAGGATTAGGTCGAAAAGGCTGTTATTTAAAAAGGAATCTACTCAGTTTTTATCCATTATTTTCCTTCGGTTTAGTCCCTTATTTATCAGGGGTCGCCACAGCGGAATGAACCGCCAACTATTCCAGCATATGTTTTACACAGCGGATGTCCTTCCAGCTGCAACCCAGTACTGGGAAACACCCATACACACTCATTAACACACGCAAACACAATGCGGCCAATTTAGTTAATCAGTTCCCCTATAGCGCATGTGTTTGGACTGTGGGGGAAACCGGAGCACCCGGAGGAAACCCACACCAACACGGGGAGAACATGCAAACTCCACACAGAAACACCAACTGACCCAGCCAAGGCTCGAACCAGAGACCTTCTTACTGTTAGGCCAAAGTGCTAACCACTGAGCCACCGTGACGCCCTCTACTTAGTTTTGTTTTTGACAAATTAAGCATTATTATTTTGCAAGTGTTTGTGTGTGTTAGAGTGAGAAAGAGCAGGTTCTGACACAAGCTGCAGAGATAAGTATATTAACATTTACAATCGTTCTTAATATGCTCAAAACGTCATTCAAATCATTCTTGTAGTGATGCATAAGCGTATGAAACATAGAAACTATTTGAGAGAACAATGTAAGCTATTGAATCAATGCACGTTCTGGGAGCTTTAAGGGTAGTGAAGAGGACTCCTAAATCACTAAGACCAAACAACAAACTGTCCAAAAAAGGCTGTCACTATCAATCTGCTTTCAAAAAAACAAGCAAAAAAACTGATGAGTTCAGATAAATGAGGGAAAAAAAGTATTATTCTTTATATATCAAGCCATTTTACAAAGGCTCTAGGGCCCAATCCCAATTCTCCCCCTCAGCCTTTCCCCTTCCCCCTACCCCTTGTTTTGCGCGTTCACGCCAAGGGGTAGTGGTGTCCCAGTTTTCTTTAGCTTGAAGGCATAGGGCTAAGGGCGAGGGCTATACACCCCTTCCAACGAAGATTTTTCAGGACCACCCTTAAAACGGAGGGGTAAGAAAATTTCCCAGAATGCACCTGCCACAACTGAACCCGGAAGTAAGGAGATCCACAAATTAGTATTTTTTGTCATTATTACGAATTTTTACGACAAACAAACACGTTTTAATATATTCATAACCGCGCTCGTGTTTTACCGTCATGCTTTAAAAAAACACAAAAAAAGGCTAAATTTGTCGATCTATAATCCATAATCATAACTCGTGTACAGCA
>CAIGQQ010034353.1:9077-24875 GCA_903798035.1 Danio albolineatus
AAAATAAAATAAAATAAAATAAAATAAAATAAAATAAAATAAAATAAAGCTCTGGTTAAAGTGCGGGGAATAAATTTGTTTTGCTTTACTCTGTGGTAGGATGTGAATGATTTCTATATTTGTGCAAATGGGTTTTTTAATATACGTCAATAAAGAGGTCTTCGTATTAGGCTCAAAGTAATAAGGGTCTGTTCACATTTTGTCTTAAGTAGGTTATTTCAAATGGTGATGTGCGGCTTGCACAGTCTAAAAGGGACACTCTTGCACTTTCCAGGCATGCCTATAATACAGCAAGTTGAAAACATCCAGTGTTACTGAAAAAAGTAACTAGTTAAGGTTACAAGTTACTTCATTCAAAAAGTAATTACTTTATCGATTCCTTACACCAAAACGTAATGCATTACTGTTAAAAAAAAAACTAATTTTTCAATTACTTTTTCAAAGAACATTTTTAATGCTCCCTAATACCGTCACTTCAGTGCGGCATGGAAAATACACTGTTGATCAGCTTCACACTTTTAATTAATTTGCATTCTCACAACTAAAACACAAGACAGATTTTAACTGTAATTTTTAAACACTAAATTATTTAAGTTGTATCAGCAGCACAAAAAATAAATATATATATATATATATATATATATATATATATACTGTATATATATATATATATATATATATATAAATTATAGATATAGACAACCATGCATTTTATGCATTTTAAACAAAACATAACAGCTGCTCAAAAGGAAATCTATGAGCAATTTGTTCTGTTTTCTAGTATTAACTCTGTTTTAAACTCTTCTACTCAGTCAGTTTTAGAGCCATCTATTTCTCTTTGTAATGACTTGTAGTAAATAATGAGTAATGAGTATAACTTGTAATGAGTTTCAGCCTATTGATTTTCATAATGTTCCTCAATGCTCCACTTGGGCTGAATTTCAGCCTATTGATTTGTACTCATGAAATGAAATTGTTATTCATTTAAAACCTTCAATCTGCCTTCAGGATTTTATTCCACCTTATTTCTTTAAACAAATTATGAATACAGTTTATCCTGGTATGCTACTGGTTATCAAGAAATGTTTGTCTTCTGGCTCCTTCCCTAACTGTCTCAAATGTGCTGTAGTGACACCATATCTAAAAAAAAAAAACTAATCTCAAACAAGTCTCTTTCTTAAATTTTCAGCCTATTTCTAATCTACCTGTTATCTCAAATATCCTTGAGAAAGTTGTTTTACTAAATTACAAGCATACCCGACAGTAAATTTGGTCCATGAGACAAATCAATTTGGTTTTAAAGCATTACACAGTACTGTATCTGCACTTTTAAGATTGTCAAGAGCTAGTTTTACAGAAACTGATTCTGGGAAATCTAACACATTGGGGGCCTTATCATACACTGTAATTTGCTAGATTCAGCTTAGTGTTATTTTGACGTTTTTTTTTTTTTTTTTTTTTTTTTCACCATGCTGTTTAAATAGCAAATGCATTTCTGCTCATATGCGCGTCCATAGATGTTCTGGTCTAAAAAGGAGGTTCAAAATGTTTTCTTAACTGTTTTGAAGTATTTCGTTTTTCCACTTACAAAGTCCGCCATGTAAACTGCAAATGGGCCATGGAGCGATGCAACTGACTCTTAAAGGGAATGGGACTCCGATTGGTTTATTCTCAAAACACACCTATAACTCATTAAGAGAATAAGCTCAACCCTGTTAGACCATGCGCTGCAACACAGAGTGCATTTTCCCATCCTTAAAATAGCAAAAGTGGATTTGGACAAGCCCTAAAGCTTTTGCGCCCTGCGCTTCAGACTCTGCACCTGGACCATTAAAATAGAGCCCTATGACTTATTAGACTAAGTTCTGCGTTTGACCTGATTGACCACAAGGTTCTGTTGACACACTTAGAGACAGCTGTAGGCCTTCGAGTTTTAGAGTGTTTCCATTCTAATCTGACCATTGGATGTTTTAGTGTAAACATTGCCAATCAATCCTCATCCAGTATTCCACTATTCCTCTGTTGTGGAGTTCCACAGGGATCAATACTTGACCCTGTATTGTTCTTCCTCTACATGCTCCTCTTGCTTCCATTTTCAACAAATATAAAGTATCCTTTCATCTACAGATGGCACTCCATCTATTTTCCCTTAAAACAAAATGATGTAAATGGCTTGTTTAGATGAGCTTAAACTTATTAAAAATTTTAATGAAAATAAAACTAAAATATTTTTATTTGAACACAAAGAAAATTCTATGTTAGGTGTCAATGTGAGTTCCCTAGCCCCACAAGTTACCCAGTGTGCAAGAAATCTTGACGTTATGTTTAAATAATACTTTAAATTCGAAAAATAGATCAGTACTGTTGTAAAATGCTGCTTTTACCATCTCAGACAAATGTCTAAAGTCAAGCTTTTTTTTTTAAGCCAGAGTAATTTCTAAACAGTGATTCATGCCTTTATGACAACTCGTCTACATCCCTGTAACTCTCTCATCTCTCTCTCGTCTGCAGCTAGTACAAAATGTTGCTGCTAGACTACTCCACTACTCCAATTATATCTGTACTTCACTGGTTAACCATTAAATATAGAATATAATATAAATATAGGATTAATAAGAGTATATTAACATAAATGTAGAATATTTTAATATAATATTTTTTGTACACAAAGCCATCAATAGTCCTGCTCCTAAGAAACTTTACAGATTTGTTTTGACTGTATACCCTCTCTGGATCATTGAGAGTTTGTGATTCCGAGTTACTCACCGTGCCAAGAATATGCTTTACAAAACAAGGTGATTGAGCTTTTGCTGTTGCTGATCCTCTCAAACACTCTACCAATTCACTTGATAGACCAATAGACTTTCCCCCTCTATTTCTGTGTTTGTTCATTTTAAAGATTGTATTTACCATCCCTCTTAATACTCTTTAATACTTAATACTTTTACTCCACCTTTACTACTCCTATGTACAACACTATATACACTCACTAGCCACTTTATCAGGTACACCTGTCCATCTGCTAGTTAACGTAAATTTCTAATCAGCCAATCACATCGCAGCAACTCAATGCATTTAGGCATGTAGACATGTTCAAAATGATCTGCTGCAGTTAAAATTGAGCATCAGAATGGGAAAGAAATAACATACAAGACAGAAGGGGCGCATGCACCTGCAACCGTGACAGGTTCGAGCTGATGGAAAGGCAACAGTAACTCAAAAACCCACTCGTTACAACCAAGGTATGCAGAAGAACATCTCTGAACACACAACACGTCAAACATTGAGACGGATGAGCTACAGCAGCAGTGGATCACATCAGGTGCCACTCCTGTCAGCTAAGAAACTGAGGCTACAATTTGCACATGTTCCCCAAAATTGAACAATAGAAGATTGGAAAAACATTGGTCTGATGGTTTTCGATTTCTGGTGTGAAATTCGGATGGTAGGGAAGCATGGAAGCATGGATCCATCTTGCCTTGTATCAAAGGTTCAGGCTGGTGATGGTTGTGTAATGACATGGGGATATTTTCTTGGCACACATTGGGTCCATTAGTACACAGCCTACCTGAGTACTGTTGCTGACCATGTCCATCCCTTAATAACCACATGGGCAGGGGCGTAAATCCCGGGGGGGACAGGGGGGATATGTCCCCTCCCATCCGAGGGTTGTCCCCCCCCTCCCAAAAACAAAAAGTAAAAAAAAATTGGACTGTATTGTGAAACATATATGTTTATACCTAAAATAATTGTATATGTAGAAAAGAAAAACGCATTTCGCATTTAAAATGCGTTTAGAAACTATTGAGTTCCCCTCCTCTTTCTCACAGTGGTTTGGTCCACTGCTTTTCCTGGTTCATCTCCTACTATGTGCAGCGCACACACTCAACAAGTCAGGTGTGTGTGGCCTGACGCCTCGGCTCAGTTCTAGATGATCTCCAGTGAGGAGGGTACTTTATTCACTTTAAATAAAGCGATTCTCTTTAAGGTTGTTGATACAGACTCAATTATGAATTATTTGCTGTAAAAATGCTGATTACCGATGTATTTTTCTTGTGTCTGCTCTATTAGCGATTGAAATATTACCCAATCTAGTTAACGCGTTAGCTTATTGCAAAGTGCACTGCAGCTAACGTGCCAAATTTGCCATGCAATGTTTTATTTGTGACGAGTTGGCATAATGTTAACAACAAAAATGGCCACAATTAGCATATTTTGTAGCTGTGCTTTGCTAAATGAGCACTGTACTTCGTCTGAACTCACCCCACTGTATTTCTGTATCAATTTCCATTCTGTTCGTACATGACAATTAATTCAAAACTACTTTAACCTTTTTTTAATTCCTTGTTTTTATTGTTGTGATTATTTTTATAGTTTTATGTACTTCATGTAAAGCACTTTGAATTACCATTGTGTTTAATCTTGCCTTGCAGTGACTAGAGAAAGTGACAGAGAAAAGGAAAGTGGACATAAGATCATTTTTCAGTGTACTTAAACGCCAATAAATACAAAAAGTTCACATATTAAGGCAATTTGGCTTTAAGAATGTGTGCTTATGTAAATACTAATGTTACAATATCAATCACAGGCAAAAGAGAAGGAAAATACTGAGGCAGAGCATGGTCAGTCAGATGTACGGTGTCAGGTAAGGGGGTGATGAAGAGATAATGACAGAGTTTTTATTTGGATGAGCAGTTTCTTTAATGTTTTTAGTGCTGTGGCTGTTCAGTTCAGCAGATGAACATCACAAGCTCACCTATTTACAGTATGATCTGTCCATTTAACAAGTGTCATGTAAACAAGTGAGTTATTATGAGTTTAGAAAACATCTCTCCTGCATTTCTTCTGCTTCAGGAGTCAGTGTTGACCGTACACATCTGCTGTCATTGAACCTGAGTCTCCATGCTGAAATAATAACGATAGAGCCAAAGTTTTTAACTGGGGACATTTCTTTAGGAGTATAATTTAACTGTATTATTTGTGTCCCCCTCAAAAAATTACTCAAGGGAAATTTTAAATTTATTGTCCCCCACTAGTGTTAAATGAGATTTATGCCCTTGCACATGGGGGTGCTCATTTTCTGATCTTCATCAGGATAATGCCCCATGTCATAAAGTGCTAATCTTCACAGACTGGTTTCATGAACATGACAATGAGTTCACTGTACTCAAATGGCCTCCAAAGTCACCAGATCTCAATAAAATTGAGATGTGGTGGAATGGCAGATTTACATCATGGATGTGTAGCCAACAAATCTGCTGCAACTGAGACTCTTCTCTGAGACTGCACGTTTAGAACAAAGATAAGGGAAACATTTATGACCAGACAAGAACAATACCTGGATTCTGCCAGCAAAACAAGGATAAACATAACCGAAGTCCTAAAACTCTTCTATTACTTCAGCTACAATGAGTGTCAAACCAAGAACCAGTAGGGGATGCCGAATCTGATGATCTGCAACTTTAAACCACTGCAGGGAAATATGAAAACAGCAGATTTTTCTGGTTTTATTATTAGGGCATGTTGCCAACAAAATTACAGCGACAGATTGTTTATGTTATGCTTTCAGGTATCAATTCAGAACTCTAGTTATTAAATGTGTCGTGGACGGATGAGGACAAGCTTTTTTTTTCATGTCTGTGTTTGGTATATCTTAATTGTCATTCAGTCTAACGTTATGACAACTGAGATCTTACAGTCTAACATTGGAATCATGTTTGTGCAGTCTGACAAGCTACAACATCATTCATTTTCTTTTCGGCTTAGTCCCTTTATTAGTCTGGGGTCGCCACAGCGGAATCAACCGCCAACTTATCCAGCATCTGTTCTACGCAGTGGATGCCCTTCCAGCTGCAACCCATCTCTGGGAAACATCCATGCACACTCATTCACACTCATACACTACGGACAATTTAGCCTACTCAATGCACTTATACCACATGTCTTTGGACTTGTGGGGGAAACCGGAGCACCTGGAGGAAACCCATGTGACCACGGGGAGAACATGCAAACTCCACACAGAAATGCCAACTGACCCAGCCAAGGCTTGAACCAGCAACCTTCTTGCTGTGAGGCGAACGTGCTACTCACTACGCCACCGTGGTGCCCCAAGCTACAACAGTGTTTGAATTAAAAGAAAGTAGCTTGCTCTGTACCTCTAATACAAGCTGAAATGATTCAGCATGTTTTCATTTAAAGCAGTAACTTTAACCAGCTTTATTACTGGTGGAAAACATCTCATTTACCTTTTTCATAGGCCTTCGTCTATGACAACCATTTTCATAGACCTTCATCTGTCTTCTCATGTTCAAAGGGGCAATAATCAGCACTTACTGTATGACCCAACGATAAGTTTAACGAGCTAATTACCCTCGAGCAACACACTGACACCCTTCATCTTTAATTTCACAGTGCAACCGATTGAAACCCCTTTACCTCAATAAAGAACAGAAAGCATCTCAGCTGTTAGCACTGAAAATCACTACTTCTCTCTGTGTAATTTCATGATTCATAATAATTATCCATCAGCTTCTGTCATATTAAAATGGCTATCAATGGCAATCTTACAATCTAAAGCACTGATGCATCTCTTATATTACTGATATGTTCTCTCTATTTATTAAAAAAAAAAGTAATGCATTTAGTTTATTCAATTCACCTATATCTCATGTCTTTGGACTATGATTGAAACCGCAGGATCTAGAGGAAACCAACAAGAAAACAGGGAGAACAAGTTCTGTCGTGTTCTCGAATCTGATTGTCTTCTCACCCCGGACCCTCCATCAGTATGTGTACTATTCATGGAATTTAAGACCAGCAAAGCCGAACTATGGCATCGAAGACCACAAACTATTGGCCATTGAACTAGCCCTCGAAGAATGGCGTCACTGGCTTGAAGGAGCCCAATTCCCCTTCACGGTTATAACCGACCATAAGAGCCCCCAATATCTTCACCTTAATGCTCGCCAAGCCCGCTGGTCCTTGTTCTGCTCCAGATTTGTTTTTAACATCACCTATCAGCCAGGTCACAAGAACATAAAAGTCGATGCTTTCTCCCGGATATATTCACCAGAGCCCACTATTAATACTTCAGAAACCGTACTACCTTCTTCTGTCTTACTTGTACCCATTTTGTGGCAACCGGATGAGGAAATCCACACCGCCACAGTGGAAGAACCAGCACCCCCATCCTCCCTTCCCCAAGGCCTCATGTACGTGCCTACTAGGTATTGTCTCTTGCTCCTGGATAGTGCGCACACCTCCCTTGGCTCAGGACACCTTGGCAGCAGGCGAACCCTCTCGCTCCTCCAGCAAAAGTATTGGTGGCCCAATATGACAAAGAACGTCACCCAGTACATCCAGGGTTGCTCGATCTATGCCATCTGCCAGAAGGAAAACTGCAGCCATTGCCCATTCCCTGCCAGCCCTGGACCCACCTAGGAGTTGACTTTGCAACTAATCTACCACTATCGCAAGGCTATACAACCATTTCCTTAGTTGAAGATTGCTTTTATAATTCATGCAAACTAATTCTTCTGAAAGGTCTCCCCACAGCTCTCTAAATGGTGGAAGCCCTCTTCAACCATGTCTTCCTGAATTACGGGCTCCCAGAGGACATTGTGTCCGATCAGGGCCCTCAGTTCCTCACCAGGGTCTGGGGAGCATTCTTCCGACACCTGGGCACCACCATTAACCTATCCCCAGTTACCATCCTGCAGACTAACTGTCAGACTGAATGTAAAATCCAGTAGATTTCCCTGTACCTCAGGACGTACTGCAATTAACATTAAAACACCTGTGGCCAGTATCTACCATGGGCTGATCATGCTCAGAATTCCCTTTGTCAAACCTCCACTCGTCTTACATACTTTAAATGTGTTCTAGGATACCAACCTTCCCTGTTTCCATGGACTGGCGAAACCTCAGAAGTGCCTGTAGTGGATCACTGGTTCCGAGAGAGCGAGAAGGTATGAGACTCAGCTTATGTCTATCTTTGACAGGCAGTCCAGAGGTATAGCAACACTGCCCATGGTCACTGCCTACCTAATCCCACTTACCAGCATGGAGTTAAGGTATAGCTTTCCACCAGGGACATCCACCTCTGTCTGCCTTGCCATAAGCTGAGTCCCTGCTACATACAGTAGGACCGTTCACAGTGCACTCCCAAATCAACCCAGTCACCTATCTTCTTTACCTGCCTCCACACTACAGAATTGCACCTCCCTTTTTACATCTTATTACTCAAGCCTTACACTGACCCTGTTTCTCCTCCCTCCACAGATCCGAAACGTCCAATATATACCAGCTCCAATACCTAATCGACTGGGACGGATTTGGTCCCGACGAGAGGTCTTAGACACCCCGTGATGACACACTAGATCCTACTCTCCTTGAGGAATTCCATCACAAACACCCAGATCGCCCCACTTTCTGAGGGCATGGCCGTCCCCGCTGCCGGTCGAGGGTGTCAGGAGTCACCCGTAGAAGGTGACATCCTCAGCTTGTTCCTGTTGCTTCAATCACCATTCTCTCTCTCCATCCTCCTCTCACCACACTTGTAATCAATCACCAGAGTTCTGTTACCTCACACCTGCACCTGCAATCACCACACACTATACAGACTCACCTCATTCATTCACTCACCGGCTGTAATCGAAGTTGGAAGGTTCATCTCACCTTCTCTCTCTCTCGCCTTCTTCCGTGGATGTCTCTCTTGTCTTGTGGATGCATATGCAATATATTACAGAAGTGTCCAAGCTATTCTGGTGGTTGATTGAAGATCTGATGTTTACCTTGTGACCTGCTAGCGAGATCGCTCTCACTCAGCAACACCACTTACCTGCTTCATCTCCCTGCATTACTTTGCATACTCTTAAAAGATAACCATCCTTGTCTTCCTTGTGTGACCATGACATATATATTTATGAATATGCATTTAATTAAATTTGTACTTTTTATATTTTTCTCCCATCAACTGCATTTTGTAATGAATTTAAAAAGCATATTTTGCTAAAATAATTATTGTGCTGGTAGTATAAATTCTGTATAATTAATTTCTTTCTAACAGCTCCTCATAACCATTTGAAGCTTAGTAATATTGAATAGGATCACGATTAACACTGCATAACACTGTAATTAAGTATTTTTTGAACTTAGAATTTTAATGGGATGCTGTTGAAAAATGTAGAAAAATATTATCTTCATAATAATAATAAAATTCTAAATAAATAAAATGTAATTAAAATGCATAAAACTTAAGGAATGTGTAAGAAAACTGAAGCAGAATGAGAGTTAATCTAGGGTGGTGCTCAGAGCTCTTTATTTTCATGTTTTGCTTTTTTTTTTTTTTCTCGAGGAAAAAGTGGCCCAGCTGTTTTTAGCACAGTGGCTGGCTGGGGTCAATGGGTTTGTATAGTCAAACAGAGAAAGAGAGAGCGAAATATCAGATATAAAGATCACCAAAAGAATGTTTGCTGGTTTATTCTTACAGTCCCTGTTCAATTCCTTTCATTTCACACACTATACCACAGCGTGTGTGTGTATGCGATGTCTGTCCAGATGTTGTGGACACTCTCTCTGTTTGTTAAAGACCACACACTGAGACGACAAGAGAAAGGAAAGAGAATTCAACAGACTAAACGGCGAGATGATGGCGAGCATCACATTAAACAGCTTGCTGTGGTCCAGCAGCTTTGAACTTTTGCTCATAGACTGCTCAAACATCCTGTGGTGTGTTAAAAACCAACAAAGAAGACACCAGCTGAACTCCCACTTAGTGATTTCTCTCAGTTTGTTTGCATCATAACTCAAAAGCACCGGCTAAAAAATGTCCAAAAGATAAGAGCTTCATCTACCAAAATGAAGGGTTGTGTTTGAAAAGAATGTAAACTTTCAAAGATGAATACTTTTGCACAGCCATTTTTTTAATTGCATAAATTCCAGTTCTCAGGTTTTTTGTCGGTATGAGATACTCAGGTAATTTAGGGTCATATTCGTTGCTCCAGCATTCCAGAGAGTGTTGTTAACTCCTGCTAACAGTTTTTATTTTTTCCAAACTAAATGTGCTTTTACACAGTGTCAGGTGTTAAACGTCATTCTCGTTGTCTTCACCCCAAGATTCCTGTGTGTCGATGTTCCAGTGTTTCCAGTGAGTGTTATATAAATAAATGTGTGTTTTGATCATTCCTGCAATCCTGTGCCTTTTTAAGAGAGCAGTCATGACACAGTACCATTTTTAACAAAAAACAACACAGTTTGTTTGCATGACTACATAAAAATACAATCATGAAAATGGTGACATCATGTATGCTTGTTTTATGTGTTCAGTCTACAGGGACATGCAAGTACGTGACAACCAAACAAAAACGGTGGACTTCAGGAGTGTATGTGCGCATGCTTGTAATGTTACTTTATAAAGTGACATTACAATTGGCCTGCAATTTATACAGCATTTTTAGGATTTTTTTTAGATGTTTACATGGATCTGTGTCAACCAGGATCATTAGGATAATTTTGTACACAAAACACTGTATGACTGCGATTTTGTGTAACACAAAATAAGATATTTTATAGATGGTGCCTGTGGAGTGAAGCTTTTAAGTTTCACTGTGAGATTTAAATGAGAAAGTATTGTAATGTACATTATGGTCCAAGTTTCATCATTACAAATATAAGTTAGGTGGTTTTGAATTTACTGAAACCATTTTACTGTACTAAAGAACATAATTACCAAAGAATATAACAAAAAATAAATAAATAAATAAATTGTATGGTTGGATTAAAAAGTTCATTCCTGGTCATCATAGTCTTGAACAAGATAAACAAACTTACATGCAACACAATCTATATTGACAATTCCATGTAAATACTGCTCATGTAAATATACTTTTGCAGCTTTTCCACGATGGACGTCCAGCGTTCTCCAGTCTCCGGCACCTAGACTGCAGTTCTGCACAAGAAGTTTGGCCAGAGTAGAAATGGTTGAGCCCAACTGAGCCTGGTTTCTCTAGAGATTTTTTTTTGGCAATTAGTGAAGTTTATTCCTCGCTGCTGTCGCCACTGGCTTGCATGGTTCGTGACCTGTGGAGCTGCGCATCAGTGTATGTGCTCTTCAGTATTTGGACTTTAAACAGTGAAAATTAAACCACACTGAACTGAACTAAACTGAACTTAAACTCTGAAAACTGGACTGACACAGTTTCAGTTTACTATAATTTTCTATGTGAAGCTGCTTTGACACAATCTACATTGTAAAAGTGTTTTAGAAATAAAGATGAATTGAATTTGATTGAATGTAATCTTGTCAACAATCAGTACCCTTTCTGAAGATATTGTTCCAGAATTCAAGATATTGACTTTAAAATGATCCCTGCAATAAAACAAACTTAAAAAAAGAATAAATCGCTAAAATGACTAGTTACTCCTTTATCCATTGAGGTACTGCACTCACGTAGTTAAACAGTAAGTTGCATTATTGTAAGGGAAACATAATCATGTCTGATTCATGGATGGACTAGACCGACTCAGTGTTCTGATCACAACAAATATCTTACACAATGGAAGCATTTCAGTAAACAACAGCAAAACGTGCCTCTTGGTCCCATAAAGCTATGGCTCGACTTCAGAATAGTTGGAATCATGGGTTGCCAAGTCTGTGGTTTTCCTGGTAAATTTAGGAACTTTTAAACTGTTGTCACAGGTTAATATTTTTATACTGTGGTTTATAAGTTTAACATTTTACACAAACATTTTTGAATATAGGGTTTTTGACAGACTATCAGGCACGTTTAACATGAGGAGGGAAGGTTATCCTTCTGGCCATGGTCATGATTTGAGTATACTTTATATAAATGCATTGCTACTCTAGGCTCAATTTAATGAGAAGGAAAAATCAGGCTTTCTTACTGATCAGTGGCTATGTTTACATGCAACCAAATAATCCTTTAGTAATGAGATATTGCTCATTTATCTATCTGACTGAGCTCAGTCTGAATTAAATTTCAGTTGTAAGCAGTGATTAAAAACCTTTTATAATCTAATAAAGAGGGCATGTAAACACTCGATCATACTGAAAACGGAAACTGGAAAGTTTCCATGTCATTGTATGCACAAAAAATTCCTGTTTCGATTTTCATTTTAAACAAGTGTTTACCCAACTTAATTAATTTCAAATGATCTGGCCGACGTTTATTCTGTAGAAAGCAGTTAAATAAAAAGAAAATAGGGAGAAATGCAGACTACTTTAACATGCACTAAGTGAAGTTTCATAAACTAATTTCGAGAGGAGCTCGTGATCTGATTAGCACGCCTGGCTGATCATCTGTAATCAGCAATAATCCAATCAGAGCGATCCAAGCTTCCTATAAATGGATCAGTTTTTCCCTACTACTCTTGCTTCGTTTTGGAAGACCACAAGCTAAGCAACGTGCCTCAGCAGCCTACCAGCCTACCAGCCAACCAACTACCAAAACAAACAATCCAACCAACCAGCCAGACAACCAAGATACTTCTCAACAAGAATTGACGCCGACAAAATGGAAAATAACAGCAACAACAACAACGCCATGACAACCAGTGAGAGCTCAGCTCTCTCCGACACGCCCGCAGCGGTGCAACGACAGGCAGCCCCGTCAGCGAAAGGACTCGAGGCCCCAGTGAGAGGCCGCAGGCCCATCCGCGTGGCGATAACACAACGCCGCCCGAATTCACCATCGCCAAGCCGCCACCTACCTTTACCAGCTTCCTCCTATGCCTCCGCCAGATCGTCATCCCATGTCTCCAATAAAATCACCATCCTGGAACTCCGTAAACATCTTTCAGACGCCGGTATTCCCGTCCCACCACGATGCAATAAAGCCGATCTCATAAGCTGTACTCCGCCATTACTCCTCAGACTCTGCCCACCTTGGACACGTCAAGAAGCCGCCCGGTCACGCCAGGCCCCCTATCCCCAGCTCTCCAACGCTCAAACTGAACTTTCTCAACCCGGACAATCAAAAAAGGCTACACAAAGTACAGCACCAAACAGGAAATCATCCAGACCACGTTTTTAAGAAAACAGGACCACCCCAGCTTCATCACAGCAACATAATGAAATTGCCGACACTTCTGCCTCGCCAGCAATAGAGCCCCGCAAGACGCCAGCCCACCAGCTCTTCTGCCTTCTACTTCAATATGCTTCTCAAAAGACAACTCCGACTAAACTCAAAGACGCCAGCGATCCAAGCCTATGCAAAGAAGCCGGACTTCACCCGCAGTACTGTACATCGCATGCTTGAGGAGAAGCCCCGCAAAATAAGTACTCTCCAACTAAAACATTTTATAAATAATCTGGAAGACGAGACCAGCGTGAATAGAATTATTTCAACCCAAAAACTCACCTCAAAACCTCCCGCCGGTCCACAGATGCATAATATTCCAACAGCTGAAACAACCAGACTGCAAGGGTCCACGAAATCTAATCCGGAAAACATTAGTCCGCAGTATATTCATACGTCGACAAACCTCCATGAAACGCACGGTTGAATCCAAGCTGATCGCTGGAGCGCGTTCTCTAGAACAGCAAGTCTGGTCACATTATAAACACTGTGACATTCGGCCAATAAAATGGCCGCGACCTTTGATTGACACTCCTTTGAACCAATAGCTGAAGAAGCGTCAACATCCAATGAGCTCCCAACTTGAGATGGTCTCGCCCATGAGAGATTTATGAATGGACTCCGTGAAAAAGCCTCGTGAATGAACTGGGCCAGATTTGCTTGTCAGTTTATCCAAATATAACGCTATTTTATCATGGATTAAAACAAGCCCACGATAAACATTTATTCTGGATACCATGTGGGGATATAAGTTTCAAGTTCAGTGTTTTAGAGAAGGGGAAAATAAATAAATAAATAAATAAATAAATAAATAAATAAATAAATAAATAAATAAATAAATAAATAAATAAATTAATTAATTAATTAAAAAATATATATATAAATATTAGGGCGCCACGGTGGCCGAGTGGTTAGCACGTTCGCCTCACAGCAAGAAGGTCGCTGGTTCGATCCCCGGCTGGGCCAGTTGGCATTTCTGTGTGGAGTTTGCATGTTCTCCCCGTGGTTGCGTGGGTTTCCTCCGGGTGCTCCGGTTTCCCCCACAGTCCAAAGACATGCGGTACAGGTGAATTGGGTAAGCTAAATTGTCCGTAGTGTATGTGTGTGAATAAGAATGTATGGATGTGTTTCCCAGAGATGGGTTGTGGCTGGAAGGGCATCCGCTGTGTAAAACAAATGCTGGATAAGTTGGGGGTTCATTCCGCTGTGGCGACCCCGGATTAATAAAGGGACTAAGCCGAAAAGAAAATGAATGAATGAATGAATATATAAATATTAATAAAAAAAAAAATTACAAAGACAAACCTTTCGCTTGCCCGATATGAATGGAAGAAGGGTGTTTCTGACAATGCAGTGATTGTTTGTTTCATCCATTGACTCAACGTTAGATTGACTTGCTTTGTTGTTGAACAATTCTATGACACTAAGGGGTTTAAACTTAAACTCTGCTATTACTTCACTGGTTCAGTCTTCAAGAGGTACTTCCAGGACCACCAGCTCTCCATTCATCTGCCACCCTGCAGGGGAACGAAGGCCCACCTTTTTATCCTTGCACATTATGACTACAAACTATTGTAGCACACATTAACAAAGCGTGTAAAATCACAATTGCACTTGCCCCTTTAAGATGCCTCACCCTGATATCAGCCAAAACAACTCATTATGTCTGCTGTACATGTACCATGTTGTATAACATTTCATTTCCGATTTTCTATTGTTTTTCAGAGACGGAGAAGCTAAGCACAGAATCTGACCCTCATCCAGCCTGTTACATTCCACATCCATTCTAAATACATTCACGCTCCACGCAAGGATGCATTCCCGCTCACACAGCTCAGGCCCTCAATGCCATATTCTCACTGTTTTGAGATGTTTCAATCTGACATAATTTTTATCCCAAATTCCCCTATCTGATCTAACTTTGTGGGATGAAGGAATTCTTGTACTTTACTACCCATAGCAAAACAAGATCAATTACACACAGGACATTCTATACCAGGGCTATTCAATTGGCGGCCCGCGGGCCGAACCCGGCCCCCAAGACCATTTTTTCTGGCCCTCTAATTAGTTTGAACAAGACATCAGAAATAAATTTAGTTCAGTCGAAAAACAGCCGCTATAGTTATGTAGTGACGTGCGCCTGTTCAATACAGCACGAGCTGCAGTTGAAGGCTGCGCAGAGCGTGAGTCACCTGATATTAGGCGAGTGGATCTGGCAGCCGGAAACACTTGAATATTTTTGTAGAAACTGCCTTTTGTACAATGCACTGATATTGTTGTTAGGGATGCCACGATTTGCCGATTTCACTGCGCTTTTATTCGTCACGGTTAATTATTCGTAAAGGCTTTACAACTGCGCATTTCTGTTGTACAGAACGAAACTGCTGCAATTAAACAGTTATGCCACCTGTGCGCTAGTTTAAAGTCCCGAGCTTGTACGCCGATGCCAATGCAAGCACACTGGATTAACTATAGCGGCGCGCCGTTCCACTATTACATCCTTTCCGCGTGCATGTTTGTTATTTCTAGAATACGCCAATGTGTGTGCGCAAGCAGAACAACGCGCTTGATGGCGGCTATCCGGGCGCACGCATTAGAAAACATTACGGTGAGGTTGTGCGTGGCTTTCAGTGCAATGTAAACAAAAGATATGTTAGACGAATTATTATTAAAATGATTATGTATGTACACTCTCAGAAAT
>CAIGQQ010034353.1:38459-52856 GCA_903798035.1 Danio albolineatus
TGTGCAGGTAAACCTCACTCCTCTGACCTCTAAAGGTGCTCTAGCGAAAGACGCTAGAGGCCATGGCCTTTAGCCTCCTTGGTAGAGCTACCGACTCCCATGCGGAAGGTCGCCGGTTCGATACCAGCTCGGAGCGAGTTGGGTGGCGTAGGACTGGCGGGGTTACACATGCAAACCTTAAAGAATAAATTGATGTAAAGCTTCTTTTTTCACTCAATAAAGGCTGTTACTGGGGTAGTAATTTCAAAACATGTATGGACCTTTAATTGGTAAGGGTGCATTTTAATATAAATAGGGATAGTTTGCCTAAAACGTAAAATTCTGTCATTTACGCACTCTTTACTTGTTCAAAACCTGTTTTAATTTCTTGCATTTGTTGAACACAAAAAGTTATTTTGTCAGTGGTTACAAGTTTCTGGCTTTTTTTCAAAATATTTTTAGTGTTCAAAAGAAGAAAAAACTCAAACAGCTTTGGAATAAGCGACGATTGGGTGAATATTTTGTCATTTAGTATTGGCTGAGCTATGAATAAATTCGCATATATTTTAATTTTAAATCTCTTACTGACTAATAATTGTTTTAAAAGTTTTAAGACATTTTTAATTGCATAAGAAGCAACATCGAAATTACTGTTGGATTTATTGTTTAAAAATAAATGCCCAAAATGTTACTGTCTGTTTGTTTAAAACTACAGATGTATTTTGATAAATTTATGTGGTTTACAGATAAAAATGATGGCTAATTTCATTTGTGAAACTCAAGATGGAGAAGTTACTTTAAAAAATGCTATCAAAATGTATGAGCTGGGTGATTATTTAAAGTCGGGATAAATGAAAAATAAGTTAATTGCTATCAAAATGTATGAGCTGGGTGACTTAAGTATTTAAAGTTGGGAGAAATTAAAACAGGCGCCACAGTGGCGTAGTGAGTAGCACGTTCGCCTCACAGCAAGAAGGTCGCTGGTTCGAGCCCCAGCTGGGTCAGTTGGCATTTCTGTGTGGAGTTTGCATGTTCTCCCCGTGGTTGCGTGGGTTTCCTCCGGGTGCTCCGGTTTCCCCCAAAAGTCCAAAGATACGCAGTACAGATGAATTGGGTAAGCTAAATTGTCCATAGTGTATGTGTGTGAATGAGTGTGAATGGATGTTTCCCAGAGATGGGTTGTGGCTGGAAGGGCATCCGCTGTGTAAAACAAATGCTGGATAAGTTGGCAGATCATTCCGCTGTGGCGACCCCGGATTAACAAAGGGACGAAGCCGACAAGTAAATGAATGAAAAATTAAAAGAATTAAGTTAATTTCTATTAAAATGTATGAGCTGGGTGACTTAAATATTTAAAGTTGTGAGAAATTAAAACAATTAAGTTAATTGCTATTAAAGTGTATGAGCTGGGTAACTTGGGTATTTTAAGTTAGTAGAAGTATCTTGCATGAGTGCAACAAACTCAAAACTTGATGTTTCTGTTTACTTAAAATAGAACATTTTATAACTTAAAAAATTTGACGTAACTGATTACCTCAATTTTTTTGAGTTTAGCCAACTTGTTCGGGATTACAGTGTAGATTTGTGTGAGTGTAGATAGTAGAAATAGAATAAAATGACTGTAAAAGGTCCCCAAAAGTACAACACTTTTTACCAACTTATCAGCAGAAACACTCATTCTTATTAGCAGAACACTGTTATTAGCAGAAAACAATATATATCATTAGCCTATCATTTGAACGTTTAAAAATGAAAAATTAATCATGTTAAAATTTATTTGAAATCAAATTTTGCATTATCAAGAGAATGACACTTTAAATCCTTTTAGCAAACTTCTCTCTTGGTGTGGTGTGCCAAGTTTTATATCACAGTTATTTCTATATTATTTTTTTAATCAAATATTTATTTAATTCTGATAAATTATAAGTGACAGTTCCATATATCCATGTGATTAATTATTTTGACAGAAGCTGTTTTGACAGCAATGGTTTGAATGGCAACAGGAGAATAAATCAAATATTACATTGATTTGATGATGAAACGGGCTAAGATATAGTGTCTAAACAAAATCTCATGAAAAGCTACTGTCACGATCAGAGGAAGGAGAGGGAAACAGATGTAGAACACAGTATATATGTATTACTGTAACATCGTAGAGACAATATCAGGTTCAGTCAAAGGCAGTCTTTGGAAAGGGGGATCCAAACAGAGGCTAGTAAGTATAGTCACTTCCCTGAGTGGAGGATGATGACGAAGATTAGTTGCAGAGCAGTTGCAGAGCACAGGAGGTTATCGAGGTGAGGATTCAGGCAGGCAAGGGTGATCGTGTCCATGTGTGATACTCGATGGAGACTGACTGTGTGAAGGGAGCTTATGTAGGATGTGCAGAGTGGAATCAGGTGGTGAACTAATAACTAGGTGATGGTGCACGGCTGGAAGATGGTCTGGGTGATTGTGACGGTTCGGAGGATGAGTGACGGACTGGGGACGTGACAGCTACAGTATGTAAAATATATAATGTAAAATACTATGCAGTATTTGGAACATATTTGGTTGTATTATTAGATCTGTATTCTAAAGCATCCAAAGTAATTCCTACCAGTTTGATCTGACATATCTGACATAAGGGGGAGAAATTATGCAAGAGATTTCCTTAATGAGCAAATTCCTTGAGACTAGTCTGAGATTTTTAGGAAAATTAAAATGATTTAACGTTGATAATTACCATCACATTATGGTGTCTTTATCAGAACAATGAATATAATAATGTGATTGTGAGTTCAATTTCTACAGTTTATGCATGGATCTTTGTTTGGTGTTGATACTACATGGATTCCTCACAGAGACAAGTGGAAGATGGACTGTAGTCCTGTTTGATTTAAGTCTGTTAAAATGAAGGACAGACAATCATGATATATAAGTGACTTGCTTGAAGGTAATTTTTTCATGCTCTTATCTCATATATTAATCCATCTTTGCAATGTTGTAAGTTTTGATGGAAACTTCACCTTCCAGAGTCTACAATCTGTGTCAAATGCACATACAAAATGCTAGCTTAAAGAATCACCAAAAGCTAAAGCTGCTTGGCAAATTTATTTATTTATGCTGTTTTCCCTCCAATGTTAAATCGTGGCTCACGATTGATGTGCTCACACGCTTTGGTCAGATTGTTGAGCAGCGGCTTGACTGCTTACGCTGTGCATATGACACCAACACGTCACACCCGCTTCATCTTTATTGCTAAATATTGGATGGCAAACCAGCATATGATGCATTTATGCCACCTAATTATTATTTGTGGGCGCCACGGTGGCCTAGTGGGTAGCACAATCACCTCACAGCAAGAAGGTCACTGGTTCGAGCCTCGGCTGGGTCAGTTGGCATTTCTGTGTGGAGTTTGCATGTTCTCCCCGTGGTTGCGTGGGTTTCCTCCGAGTGCTCCGGTTTCCCCCACAGTCCAAAGACATGTGGTATAGGTGAAATGGGTAGGCTAAATTGCCCATAGTGTGTGTTTGTGAGTGAGTGTGTATAGATGTTTCCCAGAGATGGGTTGCAGCTGGAAAGGCATCCGCTGCGTAAAACAAATGCTGGATAAGTTGGCTATTCATTCCGCTGTGGCGACCCCGGATTAATAAAGGGACAAAGCTGAAAAGAAAATGAATGAATGAATGAATGAATTATTATTTGTTTCCTAATCTGTATCCTGCAAATAGATGAACAAAATAGCATACACTTTTAATTGTTTCTGTGCATTATGGAACATGCTTCTATAAGCTTTAATATTGAATAATAATATAAAAACAACATAACTCTCATCCAATACATCAAAAAAGTTAATTTTAGACTAACTGAAATATTTTAAATTCTATCCTTTGTATCAAGGAAATTAAACATGTCACATAGTGTAGAATTACATTTACTACTGCTAAAAAAATGTGTATTTCTACAACCCTAGTACATACTGATAAAATGGTAACAAGTACAAATGGTAACAAGTGTAGATTACTGAAGACAGGTATAATATGTGCCTGTCTTAAAAATCAATACCACATAAACCTCCTCTACTGTTCCCTAAGGTGTATAACCAGCTCAGGTTAATGTTGAAATTAAGATCAGTCGACGTGTACAGCCTCCTCTTATGATTCCCTTAAGCTTTTGGTTCTCCCCAGGAGGCAAGAATTACGGGAGCTCTTTTGGACCCCTATATATGAAACACCTCTTTGCCTCCAAGTCTCATGCTCATTAAAACAACACCCCTTCACCAAACCTCACCCCCATTTCCTGCTGAGGTCAGACTGCAGTGATCTTAGCCTTGTAGGCATTTTGTCCTGCTGGTGCTCAAGGTTGGGGGCCGACTAGATGGAAAATTAGGCAGTGTCTGATATACTGTAGATTGTAATGTATGTTCCTTAATTCCACTTTTCAAAGATGCTTTGTTTGGGAAGGAAGGGGGTTATAGGTTTGAGGGACAAGTATATACATTTGTGGACAGAAATGACAAGAAGTGTTTTTAGTATATAACCTTTAAACAATTAAGCGTGAAAAAATTGTAGGAAATATATAATTTCATGTTTTTTTAGCATTTGGACAAAAGTAAAACATATGCAAAGGAATTTGTGGAATATGTGATTTATTTAGAATTTTATGTGTTGCATCTCCCAGTATTCGCTGGCTGTTTTAGGGTTTCTCATATACTGTATGTCACACAAGCAATAGTATTATTTTAAGAAGGATTTACATAACTGTGATTAATATCATAATCATAATCATGTCATAATCTTTATTACACTTTGTACAAACAATAACTATATAACTTGTGTTTGGCTACTTTGACAAGTTATGAATCATTCTTTCAACTTTTATAATTACATTACCCAGCAGGAGCCTTTATAATTCATATAGCCTAATCCACGCTATTCAGCACTTTCCAGAATCCGATTTAGAAAAGCATTATAAAATGTTTGGTTTGGTTCTTTGGTATGTGCCCTGTGTAACCACATAAAAAAATACTATAGTAACTTATGGCAAATATTAAAGTGTTTTTGATCCATGCTCTCCAAGTACTTGAATTAATATGTTGTGGTAGTTGCTATTCTAATACAACTGTAGAAACTGTAGAAACTACTGTAATTCAACAATATTGTAGTTTTCTAAATCTACATATTATGCAATGCATCACAGTTTACTGTATTAAAAACTAAAGTAGACTACAGTATTTATTACAGTTCATCAGATCACTGTAGTTAATACTACACAATATTTACTGTAGCATTCATTAAAGTGATGCAAATACTATCAGATATACAGTATCAGATATACATGGTTCAAAATTCATGTCATCTTAAGTGGTGCTCATGGCAAGAATATTAAACACCAGACTTTTACATTTTCCGAAGGAATTATGAGTCGTAGTTGTCAGAATACAACCTACCAAGTTGAAGAGGGTGTCCAATTCCCAAGTAGGTTCTGTGTTCTGATTTCAGAGACAATTCGTTTCTGTTGCCCAAAATGCTGTTTAAGGGACAACTAATGCAGCTGTTGCCTAAGCTGGGTGATTTTGTTTCAAAGACTTTTATTTTTGTCCCTGTATGAGTAATCAAGCACAGGTCTGATGAAGTGCAGTTACTATGTATGTAGAAACTCATACGATACGACCGGGAAAAAAGAGAACTCATCGAAAAAAATGACTTATTTCTCATAAGGTTTTTATCTTAAAAGGTTTTTATTTCTTTTTTCGCAGGGAAAACATGCAAACTCCACACAGAAATGCCAACTGAACCAGCCGAGGCTTGAACCAGCGACCTTCTATCTGTGAGACGACAGCTCTACCCACTTCGCCACCCCCTATTAGTAAATCATTTATTATATTTTTAAAATTATTTTCTGACTAAAAGTACAATCGATAATAATATCTGATGACATAGTCATAGTAATAACATTTAGAAGAAATCTAAATGGTTTTGGTTCATTACTTTTTTCTTAACAAACTGTCACATTTTTATGAATAAGATTTTAGTCTCTTTTAGTTCAAGTAACTTTTCACTCTAATTCATTTTACATCACTATACATCTACTTCAGATCTTACCCATGTTGAGATCACACTAATTTTCTACAATATCAAACATCACTGTAACATAAAACTTTTGCCTGGATGAGTTTTGTAAACAATGAATTTAAACTGTGATTAAATAAATGGGAGAACCTGAGTAAAACTAAGCAAATTTGCCATTTTGTGCTCATGTTACTTTTCCCCAGTGGTCTGTTTTATCTCACATCTGTTTGTAAATGTTGGCTTTTTGTTTTCATTTTGGAAATAGAGGAATGTTTATATACGTTTTTTGATTGGGGCTGTCTGTCTGGAAATTTCCCTGGGCGCAGAGGTGCTTTTCCACTGCATTAGTCTGTAGTGCATTGATCCCTTGCCCAAAGAGCTCTTCTTTGGTTACCGCTGACAGCCCTATGAGTTCTGTGGATGGTCTTTACGGTGACATGCCTTCACATGTGCTCATTAGCTCAGGGTCTCTGGAATTCATCTCAACGCATCCACCTCAACAGCACTCTCACTTTCCAGGGAAATTGTCCAGTCCTAATGGTTCACACATGCCACTTGTTAAATTGAGCAGCTGAAAGAGAAGAAAAAAATTAACCTTAGACTGGTCTCCTCCTCTGTTTTCTTCTTTTTCAGATCCAATCTATTCCCATGACCATTGTCATTTATTGCTTGTTGTGACCTTGACTTTGTGACAACTCAAATATGTCCCAAAAGAACACGGCTGGACTGTTTGTGGATGCAGCTAAACTGGGTTATTTTTGAGAAATGGCTACTTCGTTTCCACATAAATTTTGCTGCCTTTTTGCTGGCACTCAAACAGGGAAATGACTACATTTCCACTGACTTGAGTGCTGAATGATGATGTGCTTGATACTACATTGTGGCCTCAACATACCTAAAGTGAAGTTATTTTGATTAAAAGTAAAAATAAAAAGTTTCAAATAAATATTTTTAACAAGACAAAAAGGACAGGAGCAAGAACAACAGTTCAGTAAGAACAATGTGGACATGTTTGTTATTCGTGTATCATTATGTATAAATGTGGTGCTAATGTAGTGTATGTAATCAGTGTGAATGGTCTGCAGCTGGCTGTGTATTAGTGTCCAGACTCATATCAGTTGTAGCAGGTAATCAGAGTCTGAACTGACACAACACATAGCGGGAGGAATCAAGGAATAAGGAGGAATTTCAGTGCATAAAGGACAAGGGCACAAGCCAAAGCTGAACTTCCGTGATCTCCAATCCCTCAGGCGGCACTGCATCATGAATTGTCAATCACCTACAGTATAAGTGAAATCACCACATGGGCTCAATACCAGTTGGGCTCCGGACCTAAGAAGAAACCGATCATCCAGACTGTTTCTATGACAAATTCAAAAGCCAGGGTCGGTCATTGTATGGGGTTGTCTCAGTGCCCTTGGCAAAGGTAACTTGGACTTCTGTGATGGCACCATTAATACTGAAAACTACATAGAGATTTTGAAGCATAATATGCTGCCTTCTTTTCCATAAATGCCCTTGCATATTACAACAAGACAATGCAAAACTACATTCTGCACACATTATAAAGTCCTGGCTGCTGAGGAAGAAGATACAGTTACTTGGCTGGCCTGTCTGCAGTCCTGACCTGTCTCCAATAGAGAATGTGTGGCACATTTTAAAGCAAAGACTCTGTACTGTTGCCCCCCTAAAGACTTGTTTGCAGGAAGAATTACACCAGAAACATTTCATCACTTGATGTCTTATAAGTGTTGTAAAATGGAATGGCAACATTACAGAGTAGTAAATGCTTTACTGTACCAACTTGTTTTAAAAGTATTGCAACAACCAAAATTGGAATGTGTTTGTTTATATATACAACAACAACAACAAAACAATTAAAACAGGAATACATTTAATAATGTTTACGGTATTGTCTGCAATAAAATACAAGTCAAAGTTATTTAGAAATCACTACTTTTTTTTATTTGCACTTTCCATACTGTCCCAACCTTTCTGATTGTAAATTATAAACCAAAAATAGGGTCTATTGTGTATGCAATGGAAGTTACATTACATTCTGTTCTCCTGCATTTTAGCCTCATGAGCTTTTCAATTTTAGAAGTATCAATTCCTTTCAAATTAACATCATTCATAGTGTAACATTCATACACAGAATCTGTTTAAATGCTCCAGTTAAATGAATTAGCTAAGTCTGTGAACTCACTTACGATTTAACCTCTATTTTACTGCCAGAGATTTAGCAATAATGATAAATGTATTCATTCCTGGAACAAATTGTCAAGCACATTAACCTGCTTGACCCTGTTCTGTTTCGTTTCTCATGTGTTAAATATCTCAATTTGATTAATAATATTATCATCCCCAAATCTTAGCCAGTTGCATTTTATTGTCCTAACTTTTCATTGTATTTTTATGAACATAGAAACCTTTGAAATGAATGTCTAAACACAACGCGGAGAGGAGTATGCTAATGTAAATCAAAATCACTACAATAAACTACCTATTTGTAAACAGCTGTCTGGGTCTTCCAATAATTCTTCCAGTAAATGTATGCTAGGGATGTCTCTCCAGCCCAATCACTAGAGAATACAGATGTTACTGATTATTTATGATTGGATCACTGACCAGCCACCAGTGTCGTTGCTTGCTCTCCCCCCATTTTGGGTGTTTGATCATGCCTTCCCCACCACATACCTCCCATCTCAGGCTGGGCAGCCGTCTGGCATGCAGCTCTCCCCCCTCCCTGAGTCCGGGAGAGGAAATTTGCTACAAAGATCTGTGCTCTTGGCCTTGAATGTAAAAGGCAGTAATGCGAGATCCTAATGGGTAATCCATACATTGGTATCCTTGATGCAGTGGAACCACTGGAGGGGGCATGATCTGAATAGAGGATGAATTTTCTGCGCCAGAGATAATAGCGGAGAGTGAGAACGACCCTCTCTCCGCCAAACAGTCTAATGTACAGCTAATGTACAGGACCAACCTCCACCCCATGGGCGAGAACCGCCCCTGGACGCAGATTGGAAGCATCCTTCTGCAAAAGTTTTTACCAATTTGTGGCTGCACCTGCCCATGACCCAAGTGAAACCTCCACTCTTCCAATTGCACACTCCCTCGGGTTGGTCGTGAGCCTGGCCCATCTCAGCACCAATAATACTGAACTCAAATGCTGCATATGCTGCTGACAGTCATTACTTAAGACAGTGATGTTGTCTAAGTAAGTAGCGGCATATGCTGAATGAAGGGCAAGTATTTTATTAATTAGGAGCTGAAACAGGGCCTGAAACAGGTATCACAAACTGATGTAATCCAAACAGCATTGTGAAGGCTGTTTTCTCTTGGGATATAGTAGTTATGGGGATCTGCCAACATCCCTTCATTAAATCCAATGTCGAGTAAAAGCGAGCAGCACCTAACCGGTCAAGTAACTCATCAATCTGCGGCATTGGATGCGCATCATATTTTGATACAGCATTCATTTTGAATCTGTCTTAGGAACCAAGACAATCAGGCTGGCCCAGTCACTGTGGGATTCTTCTACTGCCCCAATCTCCAGCATTTTTCTCAATTCTCCTTTTTCCTGTGTTCAGGCAAGCGGCATGGTCCGTTTTTACCACCTCATAATCGAGATCGTTCACTCACCTTTTGACCTCAAATGGCCCTTGCCACTTGGTGAGTAATTTAGAGTTGGAAGAAGGCAGCAGTACAAGTACTTTATCACCCGGTGAGAATTTTCGTAGCTTAGTACCCTTGTCATAGCGCCGGTATTGTTCATTCTGGACCTGTAGGCAAAACTCCATGCACTGGGGTGGCTCTCCATGGAGAATTTGATCATGGCCCAGAATGTACTGAATTTAGTTTTTGCTATTAGAAGGCCCAAGCCTCTCTGACGACATCCAACACCTCTCGGGGCTGTCTGCCATAGAGAAGCTCGAATGAAGAAAATCAAGTGGAGGCTTAGGGAACCTCCCGCACAGTGAACAATAACGGCTTTAACCACTTATCCTAATTTTTCGCATCTTCGTGAATAAATTTATGAATCATTACTTTAAATGTGGGTAACACTTTATTTCGATAGTCCATTTCAGTATTAGTAGACTGTCTACTTAATATCTGTTGATACAGACATTCAACAGACATTTAACTGACTATAAGAAACTTTGCAAGTACTGTACATGTCAACTTACAATAACCCTACCCCGAACCCCAACCTGAACCCCAACCTAACAGTCTACTTATAATCTAATGAGAGTTAGTTACAAAGTAACTTAAATTCAACAAACAGACCATCAAAATAAAGTGTGACCTAACTGTGTGATTAAACTGTTTGTGGGTGATAGACATTGGTGTGAATGAATTTAATGCCCAATAATTTGTATAATTCACGCAATGTGCATGACATCAATGCAGTGCTTTGGTCAATGAGGATCTCTTTGGGCATCCCCATCCAGGAGCTTAGGCAGAAGAGAGCCTACGCAACACTCTTTCCTGAGATGTTGCAGAGAGCTACAACTTCCAGTTACTGGGTTGCATAGTCCACCAGAACCAACGCAAACTGGTGCCCCCGTGCAAATTGCTCTAAAGGCCCGATAAGATCTATACCAATTCTCTCGAAGGGGATCTCCATGATTGGTAATGGATGACAGTCCAGTGGATTTACCAACTGACATTCACAGCACACACAGCACCATCTGCTGACATCCCCGTGGATGCCTTACAAAAAGAATCAAGCCATGAGGTGAATTAGTGTGGCTGCTTGACCTAAATGTCTGGCTATAGGGTTAGCATGAGCTGCCTGGAAAAGCATTTTCCCAACGGCTTTTAGGTACCAATAATTGGGTGGTATCTTCATTTAATTGAGTGTCTTGGATCACTCGATACACCCTATCTTTAATGAACACAAAATATGGACAGCTGAGTGGCCGCTCAGGTTGGAGAATATGCCCATCAATTACTTTAACATGCTTGATGCCATGTCTTATCGTGTCATCACGGACTGCTCCAAGGACTGCTCCTTCTGCGGTCTGCCCCCTAGACAAGGGCAAGGGTCAAAAACAAGGGCACATATTGGTAATGGCGGCAAATCCAAAGTGTAATTCAAACAATGAGCAAGATGTTGGGGCCTAGCAGCAAACATTCAAGAGAAAAGCACAAGACAAGGCCAAGCCAGGAAAACAAATAATTAAAAGGTCAATATACTTGAAGATGGGAACTTATAAAAGTATAATACTCCTCAAATTAGGTAAAATATGACTAATAGAAATGAGAGTTGTGAGAGATATGTTTGAAAAGTTAGGCATGGATTTTTTGTTGCGAAAAAAAACAACAAAATGAAGTTTACACTCATTTAGCATTTATACTGCCGTGACTGTCTAAATGTTACTCCTGCGGGAGTATACCGTAATGAAGGTTTGAGTACAAAGGTTAGTACACACCAAGCTGACACCACACAACTAGCGCTGGCAAAACTCAGCTGTGTTGTTGCATCCAGTTGGCTCTCTTCTGGTTCTGTATGGACCAAAAAGCTCCCTTCAAACACACTAAATCAACAAAAACTGAACTGAATTAAGAGGGCACATGAGGATTTGTCTTTCTGCACCTTTGTTTTCTGTGCAGAGCAGTATCTGTTTTCTTGTTCAAAACTGGACACCAGAACGTCTGACTTGCATGTGAAAAGCATAAACAAAGAAGCTTTTAGTACCTTTATGATCACCTCCCAGCAAGAAGGTGGCTGGTTTCAAGCCTTGGCTGGGTCAGTTGGCATTTCTGTGTGGAGTTTGCATGTTCTCCCCATGTTTGCGTGGATTTCCTCCATGTGCTCAAGTTTCCCCCACAGTCCAAAGACATAAGCTAAATTGTCCATAGTGTATATGTTCGAATGAGTGTGTATGGATGTTTCTCAGTGACGGGTTGCAGCTGGAAGGGCATTTACTGCGTAAAACAAGCTGAATAAGTTGGCTGATTATTCTGCTGTGGCAACCCCAGATTATTAAAAGGACAAAGCTAAAAGAAAATGAATATATGAATATACACTGACAGACGGATCGACAAAGCTTAATGGCCAAGCTTTGACTTGGTGTGTCATGGCCTTAAAGTTGGATCATGCTCCATTGCACATTTTAGATGTAGAGCTCTATGTAGTCAAAAGTACAAGAGGCAAGCTATGTCACTAATGAGACAGAAGTTCCTGAAAGAAAAGAGGCTGTTGGTCTTCTGCTCCCCGAGCACGCCCCATCCTTAAAAACCCTCTAGAACTCACCACCCCCCTTTTTTTTCTATAAGCTGCAACTCCTGCAACAACCTCACGTTCACCCTTCCCATCTATCCCAATAACTGAATATCTCACAACGCAAAGCTCGATTAATTACCAACCAAGCCTCCTGCAGGAGCCTAACTTATCACTTCCTCCCAAACACCTTTTTTTCTTGCAGGGGCTACCAAACGCCAATCACAGTTCACCACATCCTAACACAGAACCCCCCAACCCAACACCCCCCACCCCCCAACCTGCCTCCTTGACAGCCCTAGACAGGACCACACTTTTCCATCACCGCCCCAACCCCTTACTCTTTTCTCTTCCACCCCTCATTTCACCTGCATACTCCTCTAGTCACCTCAGTCCAGAGTCTTGCAAGAGTCTACATTCTTCTCTTTTATCTTAAACGTAAGCTTAGTTGCTAGCTGGACTTTACATCCCAAACCAGTCTTCATCCTTTACCAAGTTCACCTCTCCATACTCTTACTCCTGCAGGAGTACTTCCCCAAGCACAGACTCCCGCAGGAGTCCTATCCCCTCCCTCACGCCCAGACTTCAGCAGGAGTCCCCTCCCCATTATAAATCCCTCCACATGCTCTAACTCACAAGATTTTCTCTCCTTAATGCTCTGAATAACTGTTATTGAGAGGGTTTCCCTTCTTGAATTTTAGGATGTTAACGATTGGCAAAATTCTTTCTTTTTGTGCCACTCTGTAAAAAGAGCTGGTTGACAACTAGGGCTGCTACCACCTGACAGCCCAAAGGCCTTCATTCTTGGGTGGAGGAAAGTCCTTTAGGAGCTCAACTTTTTTTTCGCTTGCTCGAATGACAGCTTTATTGACAGCCACCAAAAGGACTAGCAGGTGAAATGGGAGAATCAAGGAAGAGTTTCTTATTTTCTTCTATGATGTCTGCTTGAATTAACCAACAATGCCTCTTTGTGAACACCATGGCCACCATTGCTCAGCTGAGAGATCTCACAACGTCTTTGGTGGAAAAGAAGGCAAGGTCTGAGGCCTGAAGTAACTTTCTTAAGTCATCTGGCCACGCTGCCCCCACTTCGTTAAGGTCCTTATGCAGGTCAGCTTGGTATGCCTGCATCAATGTTATGGTATGTAAGCACCCCACAGACTGATATGCTGCCACAAATGTCTTGACATCATAAGCTGATATTGTTTCCAAAGACTTAGATGAAAAGGTAGAGGACTTAAAAAAATTTGCACCCACATTGATCCAGCCCTAAAACAAAGTATGTCTGGGAGAGAAAGTGTCATGCAACTAGTGAGGATAAAAGAAGTAGAAGCTGTATTTTTTGCCCAGGCTAATAAAAGCTTCCTGGTACAACGTCACAGAGTGATTACACCTGTGCTTCAGGACTTTTTTAAATAGGAAGTGTTAACGTTGCGTCCATTTGGTACACAGCGTAGAGTTCCCTGAGAAGAAACTAATTATTTATTCAGCCGGCCTCAAAGGTAAAGTAGAAAAAAAGACTATTACTTTTTGATTTTGATGGGTTTTTTTTTTTTTAAAGCCAAATCTGAACCTCAGAATACAGTACAAAATAATTGAAAATTAGACGAAAAGACTTTTTAAAAAAGTGACATGCCCACTTAATTCCTAAACTGTTTTAGAGAGTGGAGTCTGAATACATAGGCATTCTGTCTATATATCTATTCAGCTCAAACCTACTAGCAACAGAGTTGCTTGTGGTTTTAGCCTACCCAACACTTAATCACAACTTCTTCATCCAGCTAGGTATATCAACACATACTCTGTTCAGAGCAGCCAGCAACCTTGAAGTTGAGTTTAATTATAAGCTTGTTAGAAAAATTGGGCGCTTGCAATTGATTGTACTTGATTATACCTGTAATTGGCTTAGACATCTTGTCAGGAAAAATAGTTTTGAGTTCAACAGTAAACCCTCAAATGAGGAAACATTTAGAAGTGCATAGATTGTCAGTGTACTACGGTCATGTGTAGTCATTTTATTATTGTGTGTGATATTATATAGCACTCTATGCAGCTGTCTAATGTATCAAAACATCTATATATTTGTTCAAGTATATATATATATATATATATATATATATATATATATATATATAT
>CAIGQQ010034353.1:53256-64894 GCA_903798035.1 Danio albolineatus
AACAAACTGGCATGTGAGAATGAGACAAAATGATACACTGTCAGTTTAATAGGAAAGCTTAGAAGGGAAAGAAAGCAAGGACAAAGAAGATAAATTGATGAGAAGCACATGGGCCACATGCTCATATTTTACCCACTGTGTGAAGCGGAAACACAAGGGACCTCTTTATGACCCATTACTGTAATTTGTTCCGTCACCCTCTGCCAGCATTTAATCCCTGTCTTAAAGAGGGCTGCTGTTGCTTGGCAACAGTCATTGCCACAGTCACACTTGCATCCGTATCCTGGCAGTGTGCTAAAGTTGATGATGTGTGTGCAGACGTGCTGAAGTAAGACACCTGTGACTGAACACTCTGTCTTGGACAAAAACAGAAGTCATTAGACACCTTGTCAGTAGTAAATGCTGTTTCAAAAAGACAAACGGTGGATCTTTTAAAAGTGCCATTGGTTAAATGTAAGATTGTTATTGTTGTCCCAGGCAATCCAGAGTGAGTAAAAGTTCTGATTGTTTTATTTATAGATTCTGAGAATAAACTAATTAGCCACATGCATGATTGGATAAAAATCCTGGAGTCATATACTGTAGACCTTCATTATACTGTAAATATTTTTTTATCCTTCTTGAAGAATTATTAATCCAAGTTACAATAATGGATTTTAGAAAATAGGCTGAAGGTGTATACTGTATAATCTGCCTTTTAACTCTAAGAAGCTGTCTGTGTTTAGTGAACCACATTTGATAAGATTCAAGGTACATCCTGGCAACCTTGAAGTACAGATAATGTAGGTGATGTATGTTAGCAAATTATTGCAGAGACAGCCTATTGCCGATTCTTGTATGTTTTTATTTTTTTTTATTTTTAAGATCATATCTCTGACCCATGTGTGTTGTTCATCACACCTGAACATTGGGTTTAACTGTACATTTCCCTATAGGATGTTGAATGTATTAACTTGTCACATGAAATAAGAATTTTATAAAGGAGCAATAATTAAATTCAATCTTTCCAGATAAATAAATAAAAAATATATCAATCAATCAATTAAAAAAAATAAAAAAATAAAAAAATAAACAAATAATAGAATCACTGTATGTTAAAGATTTTTTTATATACAAATCAGAAATAGTTCAATATGAACCAACTTAACATACCACCATGGTTTTGTAATGAGTCAGGTCAGCAACAGAGGTGAAGATCCAAATGCAGCTTTATTTTGAGATGGTTGTACAGGCAAAGTCAAAACAGGAACAGACAGGAGCATGAAGGTAATCCAGAGAGAGAACGTTATAAACAGGCAAATGGTCAGGACAGGCAGCAAAACAACATAAACAAAATAAAGGTAAAAAACTTGGTAAGGCAAGAACAAGAAAATGCTTTGTAGTGCTCACTTACAGGATACAAAACTTAGCAAAGTGGTAATCAATCCTCTTGAGCTTCAGCTGTGTGTTTGCAATCAGTGGTGATCTGGAACTGGTGTGTGTGTGAGGTGCATGATGAGACATGTAGTCCAGTCCAGTGGCAGATGTAAAGTAGCATGAATGATAGTGGGTTGTGCAGTGATCTGTATGGGCTGGATCGCTGGTGATTGTGACAGATTTTAAACAGTGCTTTTTTTTTCATTTTTTACAGTCAAATATATGTTTCACCTTACATAGGATGTATATTAAAATGTTATATATTTCACCATAAACAAAACTCATCAAATCATGCAAAATTAGAGTTGCACATTAAATGACATTAAAATACTTTTCCAATCCACATTCAACTTATTGTACTTATTTTCAAAGAACTTAATAATTATTGTGATACAGTATCTGTAAGAATATGCATCAGATTTCATGTACCAAATATTTGTAATAAGCACAGAAAGATAACATTTATTAATTAATTCATTCATTTTCATCTACTTCTCCAGGGCGGGGTCACAGGGGCCGCAGTCTCAGGAAAGAACCCTCTCCCCAGACACTTCTTCCAGCTCCTCCAGGGGGATCCTGGGACTGCGACTAAAGATCCAGGACATGCAGTCTCTCCTGAGATCTTCCCTGAGACACAGAAATGTCAACTAACCCTGCGGGGGCTCGAAGCAGTGACCTTCTTCTTAAAATTAAATGGTTTATTGCTTTAAAGTAAGTGAGAGAGCTGAACGAGTTTTCATAAACATAACTGTGATCAAGACCAAAGACTTTTTAGAAATCACCGCTGTCTACCCAAGACATTTTGCAATTAACTAATTTTAATTCAAATTGAGAAGACAAATCAAGCAGAATAAAACTCAATTGGTAGATATCTGTATTTTGTTTAGATAATTATTCATTTGGCATCAGAAGAACATAGTAGCTGATATGTAGCTCATATATTTGTATATTGTGTTCTTAAAAACAACACACAAACACACACACACACACACACACACACACACACACACATGCACACAGAGGTGGACAGTTAGTTGCCTGCTACATTGTAACGTAATGCATTGGTGACCTGAAGATCACTTGTGATCCTGAAAACAAGAGTTGACACTGACTGCTAATCCAAGTCAGCTAATTAGTGTCTGGTGTCTTAATCTTTGAACTCAGGTGACATTTTGTAGCATTTTATCGTCAGCATGTCTGGTCATTACTTACCACCCAATCCATAAAATACTGTAGAAAACTAAAAAGGTTTCCTGTGCTGAAAACCATACCAAATGATGGAAAAAAAAATCTATACAAATAAAAACAGCTCATATTTGAAATGATGACGGGAGTCCACATTGTACAACCACATTGTAACTCTTGCTGGAAACGGCCTCAAAACAGACACAATTGTCTGTTCATTTAACTTAGGTATGAAATGGAATAAGTAAATTTTATTCCAAGCTGTTTAAAGTCAGTAGAACTTCATATATTAAAGCAAAGGCCTGCTTTGCTTAAAGAGTGATATTCATTAATTCATTCATTTTCTTTTCGGCTTAGTCCCTTTATTAATCCGGGGTCGCCACAGCGGATTGAACCGCCAACTTATCCAGCATTTGTTTTACGCAGCGGATGCCCTTCCAGCCACAACCCATCTCTGGGAAACACATCCATACATTCTCATTCACACACATACACTATGGACAATTTAGCTTACCCAATTCACCTGTACCGCATATCTTTGGACTGTGGGGGAAACCGGAGCACCCGGAGGAAACCCACGCAACCACGGGGAGAACATGCAAACTCCACACAGAAATGCCAACTGGCCCAGCCGGGGATCGAACCAGCGACCTTCTTGCTGTGAGGCGAACGTGCTACTCACTACGCCACCGTGGCACCCTAAAGAGTGATATGTGAGATTTTATTTCATCAGTGAAGATTCATTGCTGAAACAGATGAGAAAGTTCCTATTTGAGCTTAATAAGACTCAAATGGGATTCATGGGATTCACATCCAGCAGGAACTGTAAGAATTCAGGATAGAGAGAAAGATGAATGCAGCAAAATAACGAGACAACCTGAATGAAAACCTGCTTCAGAGTGCTCTTAATCTCATACTGGGGCAACGGTGCATCATCCAGCAGAACAATGACTCAAAGCACACTGCAAAAATATCAATAGAGTGGCTTCACAACTTGGTGAATGTCCTTGAATGGCCCAGCCAGAGCCCATCTCTGGAGAGATCTGAAAATATCTGTACACCGTCATTTTCCATCGAACCTGATGGAGCTTGAGAGGTACAGCAAAGAGGAATGTACATCAACAAAGTACTGAGCAAAGGCTGTGAATACTTATGTACATGTGATTTTTCTTTTTTTTTTAACTTTTAATAAATTTGCAACAATTTCTAAAAATATATTTCTTCACATTGTCATTATGGAGTATTGAGTGTAGAATATTGAGAAAATAAATTAATTTAATCAATTTTGGAATAAGGCTGTAATATAAAAATATATGGAAAAAGTGAAGCTCTATGAATACTTTCCGGATGCACCATATGCCAAATGAACAGGTTCTGAAACAAAAGTGTAGGCATGAAAGAACCCTTACTCTGTCAGGGTGAGGTTCTGGTCCATGTTTCTGGACATGATGAAGAGGGCCCTGAAATTTAACCAGAGAGAGGAGGATGTCTTGGTAGTGGAAGACAGCACAGGTTTTGATCCAGACTTTGAAAAGACTGACCAGTCAACAGATGGAGAGGGAGAAGCACCTGAATAACAGGCACCTGAGGAAACATTGCAGTTCAAGAATGGACAGTTGCTCTGGCACACACCACCAGTGTTGTGCAAGTTACTTCAAAGCTGTAATACATTACAGATTACTTGTTACTGTTATTTAAATGTAATCCCTTACCTTACAATATTACTGTCTCAAAATTGTAATATGTTACATGACTACATATTACTTTTTTAGTTACTTTCACCAACATAACTACAGAATTAGAACTGAACATTGTAAAATGACCAAACGTACTGCAGAGCATTTTACATCCAGTAGAAAGTTATATGATGTAGCAGAATGACTGTGACCTATTCAGGCTACTAACAATACAGTATATAATTGGCAATGTGAAGGCTCAAGACAATGCAAGAAAGCATGGAAGCCAGAATCACAAATGATCCAAGTCTGTTAAAGTGAAGTTTCATAAACTAATTTTGAGAGGAGCTCGTGATATGATTAGCACGCCTGGCTGATCATCTGTAATCAGCAATAATCCAATCAGAGCGATCCAAGCTTACTATAAATGGATCGTTTTTTTTCCCTACCACTCTATCTTCGTTTTGGAAGAATCCCCCTTCCACCCCATCTCCTCCTTTTTTTCCTCTCTTTTCAATAGGGGAGCCTTTGAGACCTATCTGATCTCGGATCCCCTTATATGCTTATTGACTGGGCGGGAGCCTTGGGCTCAAATATCTCCGAACTCAGGGTTCTCTCCCGGGACAGCATGCCAAACCTGCTATAAACGCTAAGCATATCTAAGGGCGAACTCTTGAAAGTATGGTAGAGGTAAAGTGATCATCTGGCAATATCTCTGAATAGCTTGACTATATTCAAATTAGACACTACAGGCCTATATGTAAACTCCAATGTCATGACAAGATGCAGATTTTTTTTCTTATTGTTGCCATTTTTTTATTCACTTTAAATTTAAGTGGCTCACAACACAAAACTGTCCTGCACAAAGTGAGCATGATGAACATACAGTAGCTTTCTCAATATAATGTCTGTGCACCGATTTCCTGTTTGTGGAAAAAACTGCTTGTGAGCTCTCAAATATACGCTGCTTGCGCACACATTTCCTCGCGCTCTCTCAAATGCACTGCTCACGCACACGTTCTTGCGTGCTCTCAGTACACTGCTCGCTCAGTGAGATTATATGCAGACTCACAATGTGTGCCTTGTGTTCCTTCTTCCTTTTGTGCTTTTAGATATGATTTATATTGGTCCACTATTATTAATAACCAAAATACGAAAATAGATTTACATATACATTTTTTATATAATAATAAACCAAAACATTTTTGGCTGTATATGTTATATGATGAGATATTTCTAGTTTCCAACAATTAAAGACACAGAAAATAGATGTTGAGTGCAAAGAATACATTTTATTTTAAAAAAGGTGCACTATACTAATCAAATAAAAACAATAAAAAAATATATATAACTAACGCAAGCAGAAATGTTACTAATAGAATATAGAAAAAAAACTTGATAAGGTATTATAGCCTACTGTACTATTTACACTTCAAATAAATAAAATGTGGTCTTCCACATTGTTGATGAGATTTTGGAGAACATTTTCCCTGTTGTCCTCTTCATTTTGAGGAAAAGCTGTTCCACAGGGCCCCTGAACACGTCTATTGGCATGTACAGTGTTTTGAACATTACTATTTCTGTTGTGGTAAAACTATAATTGCTATGGTAACACAACAAGTGAAATATAAACAAATTACCCAGTGCTGTAGTTTTTTTCTTACAATATTAGTGTATATTATTCTACAATTCACCACACTTTACTGTCGTAAAACTCCACTTTGTATTTTATTTTATCAGTTCACTATTCCTACTACTGTATGCTGAAGCATTTATTAACAAGTTAAAAATTATACTAGCCTAAAACATATATAGTATACCTAACACTCAAAAACACTAGAATTTATTTCAGAATTTACCTCAACCTGTAGTTAAAAAGTGTAGAAATATCTCTGGATATATAGTATAAGATAATATAATATTTAGAGCAAAAGCACAAAAAGAAGAGGTAACACAAGTCACAAATTGTGGGTCTGCATCATCTGACGGAGCGAGAGCACATCATCCGCACGTGAGCAGCCGTGTTTTGAGTGCACGCGAATAGAATCCGGCGCGCGTTCGCTCGCTCGTATTACATGAATACGTTTGTCAGTAAAAATAACACCATATGTACTTACGTCCATCTCGCGAATCAATTTGCCGCTTTTCCCAATAGTATGATCCTGCACAACTGGATTAGCTGCATTTTCAGGACCGCATATTTAAGACCGCATTTATAGGACCCTAGTTTTTTGCGGCAGCGCCACCTACCGGATTGGATGATGTAGTGAAACTGCATTTCTAGGACCATAGTTTTGTAACAGCGCCACCTGTCGAATTGGATGAATTAGCGAAAACTTCAGTTTCAGGACTGCCTTTCCAGCGCCACCTACCTGATTAGATGATATAGTGAAACTGCATTTCTTGGACCGTAGTTTTGTATGTAAAATGCACCAGAGGTTAAAGTGTGAAACACCTGCTATGAGTAACAAATAAATTTACATGTAAAATATAAAAGAAAAATATATTTTTAAACTTTACACAAATGAAAAAGTTGAGTCCCTTAAAAGTCTTATATTTCTTTAAAAATACTGTATATTTAAAAACCCGTTTAGACTGAATTAATTAGCTCAGTATTAGGGAAAATACATTGAAATCAAATGGGATCAGCATTTGCAGTCACTATTTTAAAACCAGAATGTAGAGAGTCAAGACACAAGAATGATTCAAGAATGTACATTTATGTAAATATCCACACACTCATTTTTGCATTAATGCAATGCAGCAGCAAAAAATGACCCCACTGTTCAATCAGTTGCAGCATTCAGACCGGCAGTAAGTAGACTTCAGCTCCTGTGAATGAGAGAGGAAGAGATAATTAAGTTCAAGTATTTATATATATATATATATATATATATTCTAGAATATGTATAATCATGTATATAAACTCAAAAGGTTAGCCATTTGTTGTGCAATTATTCATTCATTCATTTTCTTTTCGATTTAGTCCCTTTATTAATCTGGGGTTGCCACAGCGGAATGAACCGGCAATTTATCCAGCATATGTTCTACGCAGCAGATGCCTTTCCAGCTGCAACCCATCACAGAGAAACATGCACATACACACCCATTCATACACATGCACTACTGACAGTTTAGCTTACCCAATTCACCAGTACCACACTCTCAGAAATAAAGGTACGTGAGCTGTGACTGGGGTGGCACCTTTTCAAAAGGTAAAAAATTGTACCTACAAGGTCCATATTAATAGCTCAAGGGTACATATTAGTACCTAAAAAGTACAAATATGTTGCTCTTAAAATTTTTAGGTACTAATACGTACTTTTGACGTACCAATATGGACCCTTTATGTACAAATGCATACCTTTTGAAAAGGTACCACCCCAGTGACAGCTCACGTACCTTTATTTCTGAGAGTGCACGTCTTTGGACTTGTGGGGAAAACTGGAGCACCCGGAGGAAACCCACACCAACACGGGAAAAACATGCAAACTCCACACAGAAACACCAACTGACCCAGCTGAGGCTCGAACCAGCAACCTTCTTGCTGTGAGGCGATTGTGCTACCTACTGCACCACCGTGACGCCGTTGTGCAATTACTGTGTTTAACTGTAATATATATTTCTGGTTTTAACTTGTGCACTGTTAGAAGAATTAAACAGGACACATAACTCCCAACTCCAAAGTTTTAAGTATATAGGAACAATACCCACCGATTGAATGGTCTCCCTTCTTTCCTCAATTGGTTGTCTATCTGTCTGTTAAACTCTTCTACTTCACTGAAACAGAGAACAATGTTGGGTTAACATAAACATCAGTAACAAAGTTTTTCTGAGCATTGTACAAGATTTAATTCATATTCTAACCTGTGACAGCCTTCTCAGGATCATCCATAGACAAACTTCTCAAAACACCACAGCATGTATGATGGCCTGAAAAAAAAGATTCATTTAAATATGGACTAATATACCACCACTGAACAGCAAATCAGTAAACACAGGTTCATAAATGATTAGCATCCAGCATGCAGTTTATATACAGGAGATTTTGTAAGTGCATTATTCGGTCTGGCATAGCTCTGGGAAAAGAAGACCACAAATAATCTGCTCTTCATCATAGATGTACTATTAACTCAAGAATAGAGCTAGCATTTATAACTATTTATAAACTGCTTTTTTAATGTCTATTAATGTAAAGTAAATGCAAAACAAATAATAAAATAATAAATTAACTATTTGTTAATGTTTAATAATTTATTTATATCATGCAGTTATTATATAGTGTTACCCAACAGTCTGAGATCATCTCAGTGAAAATAGTCCTATAGTTTGCTTTCTTTGCTACAATGAGCTTAATGATATCCAATCATATTGGACATCACTTTATATTGGCCAGATAAAATAGGTCTTTCTGATAGACATATCTGTAGGCCTGTAGAATACCTATAAAATAGAATACCTATAGGCCTGTAGAATAAGCCTAACTATAAAAACAGCATAACATCTCATTCATCACTACAAAACGATGACAAAAACAGACTGATAACACATAATGTGGGACAAACAGGCAGTCAGCACAATTTCTAATGTGCTAACGTGATGAAACAACGAGTAGAAGTTTCCCTACTAGTAAAATGTAAGTAAATCTGAAACATTTCGCACGTCAACGTGCTTTTATTCATTCATTCATTCATTTTCTTTTCGGCTTAGTCCCTTTATTAATCCGGGGTCGCCACAGCGGACTGAACCGCCAACTCATCCAGCATTTGTTTTACGCAGCGGATGCCCTTCCAGCTACAACCCATCTCTGGGAAACACATTCATATATTCTCATTCACACACATACACTATGGACAATTTAGCTTACCCAATTCACCTGTACCGCATGTCTTTGGACTGTGGGGCAAACCGGAGCACCCGGAGGAAACCCACGCAACCAAGGGGAGAACATGCAAACTCCACACAGAAATGCCACCTGGCCTAGCCGGGGATCGAACCAGCGACCTTCTTGCTGTGAGGCGAACGTGCTACTCACTACGCCACAGTGGCGCTAACGTGCTTTTATCATTGTTTAATTAATGTGCACGTTAAGTCAACAAGTCATTAAACCATGGCCAGAAGTTAAGAACGTCGTAATGTTTAATAAAACTAGAAAACGAATTCTAGAAAATTAATTCATAATTAGCAGCTCTCACTTTAGCAGTGTAAACCTCTTCATACCTATTATTATTATTATATTTTACTCTTCCTCTGGAAAAAATGTCGCGTAAAGTTTGTCCCAGAAAGTTGAATACTCATGCGGGCTAATCAGGCATTTTGCATAAACGTTGCACAGTATAAAACAGTAAGAGTGCAAAATAAACACATGCTTTAACAGTTTATAATAAAACATAATTGAAAACCGATACTTACACTTTTCTTGCCATCCATGTCGTCCATCTTATTAGAGCATCTATAATCCAATCCGTTAGGTGGCGTTGTCACAAAAAACTAGGGTCCTACAGATGCGGTACTAACAATGCGGTCCTAAAAGTGCAGCCACTCCAGTTGTGCAGAAACACCCTTCTCGCTTTTCCGCTGTGTGTTAGGGCACACAGCGGTACTGTGCACCGGGCTGAGCCAATCGCCTCGGACCTCGAGCTCAGAAACTGAAATCACTCCGCGTTCAAAGTAAACAGTTCCAATAGCCAGAGGGAGAGGAATGACAACACACGCCGCGCGTATATTCACTAACCACGAACAGGAAATATAACTGCGCTATTTTTATTTGTTAATCTCTTGCGGGTGAAAAGTTTGTTGTAACGCACGCGTTACTGAACATGTACCGAGTAAAATATTACTGAAAATGCATTAGTAATGCCTTACACTACTGCGTTACAGGAAAATGTAATACATTACTGTAATACATTACTTTTATAACGCGTTACTCCCAACACTGCACACCACTCATGTGCATGAATTCACACTCACACATCTTCATGTTGAGTTTGGTGTTTGGTTTTTACATTTATTTTTTTACATTATATGTTCATTTTGTAACACATTTTCATGGCCTATTTGTGACTATTTGTAATTTCACTGCAGGTATTTTATGCCTAAATCTATAAATTCATGTTAAACTACTTTGAGACATTGTCCACAATTAAAGAATGCTGAATAAAATATTTGTGGTAAAAAATGTTTTTGGTGCTAATTTAAAAGCTGTTATAACAGACTGTCAATTTTGACCCGGAACACTATTGTAACGGCTGGAGGTGACCACGGCAGGAGCGTTAATATAATATTTTTCATCAGTTTATAAATGTAATACCATATGCAGCATGACAGACTTAAATGATTAACATTGTCCGTTCTTAATAAAACTGAATTCAATGTGTAAATATTTTTTAAATTAACAATGACCAGTAATAAACTTCACATTCAACTTTATATACATTCAGCCTTTTTATTCAAAGGAAATACACAACATTGGCAAACGTTTTGGAACCTTTAACATTAACTTTAATGACATCCCAATTTATATCCATATGGTTTATTATGGAGTTGCACCACACTCTGCAGCTATAATAGCTTCAACTCTTCTGGCTTATTAGTGTGTTTATGACATTTTTAAATCTATTTATCTTTAACTCTTCTACAAGAAGCACATCTGTGAGACCAGGCACTGATGTTGGACAAGATGGTCTGGTTTGCAGTATTTGCTCTATTTCATCCCAAAGGTGTTGTAGGTTGAGGTCAGTCAGGTTCCTCCACTCCAAACTCACTCATCCAAGTCCTTGTTATGTCCTCTGGTGCACATTAATTGGAACAGCATTTACAAAGTTGGGTGCAAGAAATTGTCCCACAAAATTGTCATACAATTTTCATACAAAATAGCTTTTATTTTGTTATAATACCAATAACATTTTACTATTAACAAATAGAGTATTTGCATAGCTGGCAACCTGTCACGGTACCACAAATTAATTCACTGAGCTACTGGGAGTGATTTTATACATCTGTCACCATGAAAGTGATTGGAACACTGATCAATGATCTGGAGGGGTGTCCAAAAACATTTTGCAAAATAGTGGAACTTAAAAGAGATTAAATGAAATAAAATCAAGCAGAGAAGTATTTGGATGATTAGAAATTATGAATTTTGACACTTGAGAGTGAAGATGATAATTGTAGATGAGGTCCAAATCATCCAATGGTGTTTTACAACCATTGCCTTTGAGATATTCCTTTCTACGCATTTGTTAAGATGTTCTTGGTGTTGTAGTTGCTAGGAGGTGCCTTTGCATTTGTCAAGGTATTCAGATAGATAGATAGATAGATAGATAGATAGATAGATAGATAGATAGATAGATAGATAGATA
>CAIGQQ010034353.1:81953-92102 GCA_903798035.1 Danio albolineatus
ATAGTGTGGCCCGGAGCTGGGCCAGAAAACATTTGCTATGTGGGTAGGATGTGCAGAGTGGAATCAGGTAGTGAACTAATAACTGGGTGATGGTGCACGGCTGGAAGATGGTCTGGGTTATTGTGATGGTTCGGAGGATGAGTGACGGACTGGGGACGTGAAAATGTAATTATGTAACATATGCTTGCCTTATTACTGTTGTTACTAGGTTACCACTACCACTGTCAGCCTCTCTAACAACTTAAGGAGATGCACCTATTTTGCATTTAGGATTTTTAAATATTTTTTTATTGAAACTTTGAAAAGATTTGCTTCTCATTACAGTTGAACCTCAACTAACAACAGATTACATGGCTGTTTGCATATGGATGCAGACACATACAGAGTGTTTCAAATGGGATATATTGCCCAGAGGGAACAAATCATGGCCACCACATTGAAGTGCCGTTCAAATTGCTCAAAACTGGCCACTTTGAATGAAGGACTTATGCACATTTCAGGCACTCATGAGCATAGATAAGTTGTTTGGTGTCACAGAATAACATATTTATAACACTGCTTCCCTAAAACACACAAAAAAAATGTGTTTCCATTTTCAGAACATTACTGCAGTGTAAACATACCCTTTCTTAGTTTCTATAATATAATTTTTCAGGTGCCTTCTTTCAAACATGAAATAGTACATTGAGTAATCCTGACCCAATCTATAGTGATGTTATTTCTGAAAAATGTTGTCACTCATGTCTAAGTCACACATTTTACCATCCATACCCTTTGCCCAAACATGAGCTATGCGCTGATGTTTTGGGCTGGAAAATAAATATGAGTGGTTAACTAACTATAATAGCAACTAAGCAAACTTTAATCATCCAACAAATACAACAGTACCATCAAAGTAATGATGGAACACAGCTGGGATTTGAGCTTTGGGAACAAAAACTCAACTGTGTTATCTGAAAGTAGGGTTCCCTGTTAAATCAAAACCACACTATAAAATGTCTTTTGCAATGCTTTTTCCATGGCATCAACCATATAATTTAAAATGCAATAATCAGTAAGTAAACACTGGCCATTTGTGACAATTTCAAAATAAAACTGTAGCTGTGGGCAGAACTAAGATTTAGTTTATTAGTCCGAAATGAGGGTTTCACTAGTGCAGCTCTGACTCACTGAGTGATTCTGTTTTTTCCTGTGTGCGGCTTTGCTTCCGGAAAAAGCAACTGGAGCCATTAGGATTTAATTACAACTAATTGGGCTTTTAGATGAAGGGTTGTGTCCCATAGCAAAGGGACACAAGAGTGGGCTGCCTCTGATTGATGCATTGTATTCAGAGGGGTTTGCGTATAATAGGACACATTTTAAAAAGGAAAGTGAAAAGCACACTCAAAATGATTGGAGAAAAGCATCCCTCAACTCAAAGCAGTCTCAAATACATCCCTTAGTTATAATTGTCACTATAGACAGCAAAACCCATCATTACAGTACACAATGTAACCTGTCATTGCTGTCAGCATGCCTGTTCCCTATCTCAAACACACCAGGCCAAACAGTGTCTGCAGCAAAACATCCAAAAATGATTATACAGTATGTGTGAATGCAGGCCAAATGCAACGGTAGCGTAAAATAACATGTCATATTTTCCCGATGGTGTGTTTTATTAGGTGTTAAAAAGCATTTAATGAGGCCAAATTTGAACACTTGAAAACTTGCAGAGTAGTATTTCTATATGTTAGAACTTTTTTGTCCAATTAAATGTTGGCTCCAATAAAGATTTGGATACCAGCCACACTTAATTATTTATGAATGCCTTTTCATTTTATTACAAAATCACACCAAGCTGAAATTCTCCTATTTTAAGAACATTTTCAGTCAGCACGCACACACACACACGCACACACACACACGCACACAGTATTTTAAACAATAAAGCCAAACATAACATGAATTAATTGTCAAAAATTAATTGTCAAAATTGCGTATCATGAAGATACAGTAGATAGCACGATCACCTCACAGCAAAAAGGGCGCTGGTTCAAGCCTAAGCTGGGTCAGTGGGCATTTCTGTGTGGAGTTTGCAGGATCTCATCATGTCTGCATGGGTTTTCCTCTGGGTGCTCCAAAGTCCAAAGACTTGCGGTATAGGTGAATCGGGTAAGCTAAATTGTCTGTAGTGAATGCGTGTGAATGAGTGTGTATGAATGTTTCCCAGTGATGGGTTGCAGCTGGAAGGGCATTCGCTGCTTAAAACATATGCTAGATAAGTTGGTGGTTCATTCTGCTGTGGTGACCCCAGATTAACAAAGGGACTAAGCTGAAAAGAAAATGAATTAATTAATGAATAAATGAATGAATAAATTGTCAAACTCAATGAAGTGCTTAGGTTTAAAATGATGGAATGTTCACTTTTAGGAAGGTTTTAATGTACAGTTTTATAAATGGGAATCTGGATCCCACATTTTAAATTCCCAGTCCTATTTTGATTGTTTTCATTTATGCATTTGGGAAAAGGGGAAAAATTATTTGTTAGCCCTCTAGCGCATGGTGTTGCCATATGGCAACATGATATGTATGTTCATTTGCCTGCCACTCTTTCTTTAAGACCAACGTTTAATTTTTTTGTTGGAAAGAGAAGACCTTAGATGTGCTTTGGTTAAGTCACATGACATGCAGGGTTTTTTCTGTGGCCTGATTTCTGACAGACTGGCATTTATTGTGAGTACAGTAGCTGCTGAATGTAAATGAAAACGTCAGTAAAAACAAAGGATCAACTCATGTCAGACACCCCCCCCCCCCCCCCCCCCCCAAAAAAAAAAAAAAAAAAAAAAACTGACACCACCTCCAGTAAGTTATGATGACATATTCACAGCTCAAAAAAGTTTTTACCAAATCATTTTTTTTGCAAATTGATCAATTGTATATATTGCCAAATGTGTAGGCAATAGCAAGGGTAGCTGTGATCTTTTAAGTTGTAACAATAACAACATGAATGCTAGTAATATAATGTTGATTACTCATATATTAATGGTGTTTGCATTATAGATAAAACTCAATCAAAATACTTTTGATTAAATTGCATTACTGTCTGTATAATGCTGTTGAACATGAATAACATGCTTGACAAAGTTGCCTATGTTGTACAATAATGTCTGTCACAAATATGTTGTTACAAGCTCACTCATTATTGTCTTGATAATTTGTTTAGTTTTTTGATAATACATAAGTGCAATACAATTTTACAATCCATAGCATGATTAAAATTATTATTTAGTTAAATAATAATATTAAATATGTTGGACATGGTCACCTGAAACAGTTTCTTTTGGAAAGTTAAAAGTCATGGACCAACAGCGCCCCCTGCCAGTGATCAAGAGAGATTATTTTTGTACTTCTAGTTTTCTTCAGAGCCTGACTACTGCTCAAACCTCTGTCTGTCTGTCTGTCTGTCTGTCTGTCTGTCTGTCTGTTTTTCGTTCTGTCTGACCTATCTATCATGTTATCAACATACAGCATCCACAAGATGGCACATAAATCCAGCTGATATATGCTGTAGACCAACCAACAAACAAATAAATACAGAAATACAGAAATAAATACTTAGCTTCAATCTGGTCGACCTGGATATTATTGCATTGTAAATAGTATCTAGTGCATATACACTCAGAAATAAAGGTACAAGAGCTGTCACTGGGGCAGTACCTTTTCAAAAGGTGCATATTTGTTCCCAAAAAGTCCACAACGGTACCTCAAAAGTACTTTTTAGGTTCATTAGGGCACTAAAATGTACCTTTGAGGTACCGATATGGCCCCCTCAGGTACAAATATGTATCTTTTGAAAAGGTACTGCCCCAGTGACAGCTCTTGTACCTTTATTTCTGAGAGTGTATGAAGAAATTATTTCCAACATGCATGCGCACGCACACACACACACACACACACACATACACACCCTATTTTTATGAAGACGTACCATATACCGTTGGAGTCAAAATTATTAGCCCCCTTTCTTATTGTTTTATTTCGGCTAGAATAACAGCAGTTTTTATTTATTTTTAATCCATTTAAATCCATAACTTGCCTAATTACCCTAACCTGCCTAGTTAACCTAATTAACCTAGTTAAGCCTTTTAATGTCACTTTAAGCTGTATAGAAGTGTCTTGAAAAATATCTAGTAAAATATTATTTACTGTCATCATGGCAAAGATAAAATAAACCAGTGATTAGAAATGAGTTATTAAAACTAATCTGTTTGGAAATTTGTTGAGAAAATCTTCTCTCCATTAAACAGAAATTGGGAAAAAAATAAACAGGGGGCTAATCATTCATGGGGCTAATAATTCTGAATTTAACTGTATGTAACAATTTAAATACTATATAAACTGTATATTCTACCCCTGCCCTGCATTTTTACCACTTTAAAATAGTTCCAGTGTGATTTATAAGCTTTTTTCTCAAAAAGTCAATATTTACTGATATTGCAGAAACAGTAACACTTTATAATAACTTCACACCTTGAATCATTTAATAAGCATTAGCATAGTGACTTCATTATTTGTTTAGCATTAACACTACATTAATAAGTGTTAGTAAGCAGTTTATAACTGCAGCTACATATGCGCTGTCCTTGACTTATAAGCACATTTATAATGTGCTTAATAATTGTACTTTCATAATTTGTAACTGATTGATTTTTCATTACTAAATTAAGTATTACATTATTTACAAACTATTTGTATTTAAGAGTAGTTGGTGTTTTTTAAGATCCCTCAGAATGAGTAAATGATTAAACTATTGAAGTCAGTGTTCATATATCTTATTATTTTGGCATATAATAATAGTTACTATGTATGTAACTAAATTGTGTTAATTTAATTAGCACAGTTTCTGAGTAACAGGTGTGTCAAAATATAACATAAAATTGGATAAAAAACAATATAATAATATAACAATATAATATGACGCAACATTTCAATGTTATTTAGCTATGTTTAAACTGTACAGTAATTTTATTTTAATTAAGATTGCAAAGATTTATATAAACAGAAATTAATACAATCATTTATTTTCTTTTTTCCAGTTTAATGGAAAAAAGAAAATACTTTTCCATGACCAAATTTAAAATAATAATAATAATAATAATAATAATAATAATAATAATAATAATATTAATAATAATAATAATAATAATAATAATAATAATAATAATAATAATAATGAAACACTAAGATTATCACATAAAGATAAATATTATTTTTTGGTGTCCACAGAAACTAACGATAATGATCTGTGTAACCAGCAGGTGTCCTCAGTGTGCAACTACCACATTCGAACATACTACAGAGCTCGTTAAGTATAATCAATCTAATCAAATAGTGAATTTAGCAATTGTAGTCAGTTCTCTAGCACCGTCAAAGACACTGAAACTAGTCCTGCATTCCTGCGATACTTTTACTTTTATGCTATAATTTGTCAGAATGTCTATCTTTCATAACATCCATTCATTCATTCATTCATTTTCTTTTCGGCTTAGTCCCTTTATTAATCCGGGGTCGCCACAGCGGATTGAACCGCCAACTTATCCAGCATTTGTTTTACGCAGCGGATGCCCTTCCAGCCACAACCCATCTCTGGGAAACACATTCATACATTCTCATTCACACACATACACTACGGACAATTTAGCTTACCCAATTCATCTGTACCGCATGTCTTTGGACTGTGGGGGAAACCGGAGCACCCGGAGGAAACCCACGCAACCACGGGGAGAACATGCAAACTCCACACAGAAATGCCAACTGGCCTAGCCGGGGATCACTACGCCACCGTGGCGCCCTTCATAACATCCATGTTTTTGTTTATTTTATTTATTTACCTTTTTATATTTTTATTTTATCATCATTGTCAATGGTATGACCAATTGTTTGCACGGCAATCATTATCTTTAACAATTTTCTTAAAAAGAAGTTTAACATCAAACAGTGTGATTCTCGACAGTTGTTGTCTGTATCTTTAAATTGTGCGGGCCCTTTATTTTTCATTGGATTCTAACATTCTGTAAGGGTTTGTTCAGCAGCTAGGAAAGAAAAACTGTTCTGAAAGTGATCTCAATGATATCAAGCATCTTTGTTGTCTCGTGGTCTGAACTATGCTATTAACAATTTTAGAACTATATCTTTATCATTATCTTTAGTTATTGCAATTGGTATGAAAGGGCCTTTATTCTAGCTTATATTTTAACTCACTACAAAATTAAATGTGCACCTCAACTGTCTTTTTTCAACCAAAACTGTTAATCTAGAGCTTGAAAAAACACACAGTATGCTGTTATGTATGCCAAATCAGTAATTGGCCAGTCTTCTGATTTTTTTTTTCTCCAAAAATCCTGAGTAAGCTTTGCTGCTCTAGCCTTGCTGTCCCTTCAGATATTGTGCTGCAGTAAATGTGCCATGGATTAATTCCACCCGAGAAGGAAGATATTGGCTGCCAGACACCAGTGAACAAATTAACTTATGGCCTTGTGGTCCAGCTTTTTGACCTGGACATCAGTCAGCAGTTTGCTTTCACTGCAAACCTCCCTGATTTGGAGTCCACCTTCTGTGTTCATTAGGACTGTTAAATTACAATTGCCGTTAGCTACTGTAAATTGACGAGACATGCTTTTTGAATAGAACACCCCGAGTGATTAAATGTGAAATTACACAGTATTTGCATTAAATTTGCCAAATAAGCATCAATCAATTATTGATGGATCCTTATAAAAATAGTTTCCATTATACACCATGATAAAACATCCACATGATTGATGACTTACTCTTCAAACTACAAGTACATCTCAATCTTGTGGTCACAATTTGAAAATCATTTGAAAGTATGAAAGCTGTTATGGCATAAAGAAAGACTTTGGTTTTATGCAAATAAAATAAATACAAAACGAACTTAATTAATTTGTTTAAATGGAAGTAAAATCCTTTCTCCAGTCAAATAATTTAAATGTCATAAATAAAGTCTTTTTTGTTATAAAATGAATAGGGGTAGAAAGGTATGACAAGACTGCTGAGAAACAAATAAAGTCTGCCACTGCCACAAAACTGTGGTAATATTTACATATACAGTAGTTTGGAATGTTAAAGTATTATCAACATATCGTCACCTTGAAATTATACATCTGCATTCTGAATGATTTTGAGATATTGAGCTTCAAAGTTTTTGCATTCCGTAGCAAACAGTATGTGTGTAACATCTGTTTTTTTAAATAAAAAATCTGAAAATGTAAACAACTTATAAAAAAACATGCCATAATGTAATAAAATTGTTATTTAATGTCAATAACTCAATTTTGACAAAAATGTCAGATAGAACCATTTATTTCTGAGGTGATGATATGATATTACTTCTACTAATCATGTTTCTTGAGCAGTAAGTGAACATTTCCGATGAATCTAAATGTCTGATCATTCTAAAAGCGAAGTGAAGTTTTACCCATACTCTGCTTTTAACTCATCCAAGTGCACACACACATCTTTGAGAAAAGGAAGCAATTATATGGGTTAGGTGCCTTGCTTAAGGGCACCTCAGCTAGGTATTGCAGATAGAGAGAGTGTGGTTTCATTCACTTCCCCATCTCCATTTCCTGCTGGGATCGGGAAATGAACCCACAACCTTTTAATTACAAGTCCAACTTCCTAACCATTAGGCCACAACTGTCACTATTTAGTAACAAATGACCCTTTCCCACTAAGCAGTAAAATTTAGTACAGTACAGTATGCATTTATATCCATTTTCACTGTCAAAGGTAACAAAAAAAGCAAACGTTACCATAACAACATTTTTGACGTTTTTTCACGAGGATACCAACCACAACTGTACAGTAACAAATGGGTGGAGCTGTTGGCCCAATGTCTGTCACCCATTAATAGTCAGCCCATTGTGCCAGGTATAAAATGGACCCTATCACTTTTGTTCCCCACATGGATGTTTAAGACGCCCATAGAATCTCCCATAAGTCTACAGCCACCAATCAGCAGGTGTGTGGTGTGCGGTCTGGTGCAAAATAGCTGCCGTCGCGTCATCCAGGTGGATGCTGCACACTGGTGGTGGATGAGGAGATCCCCCCATTGTGTAAAGCGCTTTGAGTGCCCAGAAAAGCGCTATATAAATGTAAGGAATTATTATTATTAATTATTATTAATACAGCCAGGGAAACGTTAAGCACCCCTTAGAGAAGTCTAAGTACTCTGCATTATTGTTTGGCCTCTAAGTACAATGCAGTGACAGACCTATCCCTGTGTCACAAAAGGAGGACTTAGACCAGAACTGAGTGAGTATAAGTAAAGAGTTTATTGCAGGTTAGATTTAAACAGGATATATGTCAAGCAGGTAAAGTCTTGCACTTGATGAGCAGTGAAACCGTGATGGAATGGACAGGAGACGGATGACAAAGATGGACACAGACGAGATCAGGAGGCACACAACCAGACGTGAACCACACTAGGAAGAGACACGATGGGACAGGGATCTTGCTGATTGCGGTAACCATGAATGACTGAATCTTGTTACTGTGATTGGGGAGAACCTGGCCTGGATGTGACACCCTGACCCATAATGCACATGGAGGTGACCTTCTGGGTGTAATGATGGATGCAATAGTATCTGGATGCAGCCTTTATGATGCAAGCTGAGATTGCATCTCTTAGAGATGCAATGTCAGATACAATACACTCAATGGAGCAAGTGACGTCACTGTGAGGGGTAAGGTTAGGGGTGGAGTTAGGTGAGCCTATTAAAAAGCATTGCATGCAGCCAGATTGCTCTTGATGAATGAGCAACCACTGATGGTCGAACAAACCTTACTATCGCTCCCAGTCTACCCTTCTCCAAAGCATTACATAATTCCATCAAATAATTTACTACTGCCATTTGTGCTATTGCTTTCCTAAAAAGTGATGCCACTCACATAATATACATTTATATTCAGAACACAGGAAAACTAGTGATGTTCACTATACCATAAATTAAAACTCAACATTCAATTGCTGTAATTCTGATATTGATATCTGATATTCTAACATTATAGATTCTCTTAAAACAATTTCATATTTGTCCCAGTATTTAAAAAATGTGAAGGATAGGTGATTTTGTCTATTTATTTGCATGGATTCTTCCATATTGATCACATAACTCTAACCTGCTTTGCTAGATGTACTGTATGGATCAGTGGAGCAGATCCATCCGAGCATGTGGGAATTGAGGTTCTTATGATGAACAATATTAAGCTATTTTTCAAAAAGTCAGCAGAGCAAGCGTCTGATTCTCTGTGAACCCATTACCAATTAACTAATGGTCAACAAATATGGCCATAAGATAGCATCACAAGTAAAAGAACAATCGAAGGTGAAGGTCCTCTATGATTAGATAGCTTGAGCATTTCATTTAGTACACAGGAGAATTTCCTTCAAAACCCAGAAATCTATTAAAGTGTATTGCAAGGCATGCATCAGGGACTGAGCACTTGAGATTTCCTGGTACAAATACATGAGAATGATCAACATCTGGAACCAATTTATTACAAATTTGATTTGAGCACAATCCTTATTTATTGCTAAATCACAAAGACTCTTCATATGACCTCATAAATGTTCTCTAAGCCCTCATCTATTGAAAGCAGCTGAGCTCACTGAGTCACAGTCTCAACAGTAAGCAACAAGACCTAGACGTGACACATTATATCTAAAAGTGAAGCTTGTTATTTGTTCAGTCTTCTGTCCCAATTTAATACATTATGTAGATATTAAATATGCCATTGCTGTTGGCTTGTACCAAGTTATACCACTTTCCCCACCTTCAACTTTCGATCCAAGATCAAACTGCATTTGAAATTTTTGGTTGTACTTTAAGTTTGGGGAACTTTCATAAAAAAAATAAAACAAAACAAAACAAAACAAAACCAAACAGTAATAAAAAAGTAACTTTTAATAATAAGGCTGTGCTCTAAATAATTAATATGCCTAATAGAAACTAACTGAGAGGTACTTTATGTTTGGCTTTGTGTTTTATTTTGATTCATCAATCAATCAATCAATCAATCAATCAATCAATAAATAAATAAATAAATAAATAAATAAATAAATAAATAAATAAATAAATAAATAAA
>CAIGQQ010034353.1:92112-117059 GCA_903798035.1 Danio albolineatus
AAATAAATAAATAAATAAATAAATAAATAAATAAATAAATAAATAAAAATCTCATGCTTGCTATTGTAATATTGCATTAGTATGACAATTATATCTGTAGCCAAAACTCATTTTATCTTGCTGTGTTTTTCCACACAGATTATTCCTTACAGTACATTAATATTCAATACACTTCCATAATATTGTGTTGTAGAAATATACCCCTGAGGGATATTCATGGTCTGATGAAACTAATTTGTTGTAATCTTCTGCCATTTAAAATTTGATGGATGAACTCGATGGATGATTGTTAACAGTTTAATGAAAGTATTTAACTTTCACAACACAAAGCATCCTTTGGGGTTTAGGAAAAACGTGTATATAACAAATAGAGATAGCTTTAGTACTAACTGGTATATCCATCCAGTTGCATTGTTGGTACAGGTAATTCAAGGTATCTATCACTGGAGAACTTATACTGTAATTCCACTTTCACCTCTGAAATGAAACTTGCCCCTGCAAGGTCTGTGAACGTGACTGATAGTAGGTCATTTATTATTATTTATTAAAGTTTTATTCATTTATTTATTTATTTGTTTGTTTGTTTGTTTGTTTGTTTGTTTGTTTGGTTGGTTGGTTGGTTAGTTAGTTATTTATTTACTGCACAGGCAAAAAATTAAACACTGTCGTCTTTATGGTTTAAATTTAATGTGCATTGATTCTTACTGAAGGTGCTAAAGTTATTTAGTGAAGAGCAAATTATTTGGATTTATATATTTTTTTTAATTTAATTTTACTCATGGCAGGTACATATTGGTCCAAGGAAGAATGTAAAATGTATATATTTGACAATCACTGAATTTCTTTATGTATGAGCAAGCATAGGGCAGCCTAATATTACTTTAAGCAGATTAGTTTATTGTTATGTCCTCTATCTAAGAACCAGAACTGGCAAGGTTGTGTCCGTGAGCAGATAGAACTGGCCAGCATACTGAGTCTAAGCAACTTCGGGTAAAAGATGAAGCATTAAATTTAAATACAAGATGTTTAAAATATGGTCAAATATCTAAATTTATTCCTCATTGAATGTGATCAGTTCCCAGAAATGGTTGTGGCTGGAAGGGCATCCGCTGCGTAAAAAATATGCTGGATAAGTTAGCGGATCATTCCGCTGTGGCGACCACGGATTAATAAAGGGACTAAGCCGAAAAGAAAATGAATGAATGAATGAATTTGATCAGTTCCTTATTAGGAACACATTTGAAATTTAGTAATCACTTGAAAGAGGAGTTGCATTAAATTTGGAGCTGGAAACAAATTAAAATAAATTATAACAAATAAAAAATAGATTTCTAGCAGATGTGCTAAAAAAGACTTGCATGCATTTAACCTTGACCTATGCTGTTAGTTCCGTCATTGGACTAATAGATGGGCCCTTACAATAAAACGAATAAATAAAAAAAGAAAGAAAAAAAAAAACAATCCATGATCTAAAATATCAGTGTAAAAAGCAAGTCACTATGTTCTTAATAATAGAAATCCATATCCAGCATCTACTATCATTTTGTGGCTTTTAAGTATTGATTCAGCCACTGTTCATCTATTGGTACCATTTTTAAAGTATTGACTTGACACCTGTCTCATGAAAAATCCCATTAGATTATGCTAGAAATAATATTGCTCCCATGTCTAGTCAAAAGCAAGAATATAAAAATATATATATTTTCTTTTATAAAGCTTGATTATCACCATATCCGATAACATCTAACCACAATGTTAAACGTTATCCATAAGCAATGATAAAAAAAGATCAAGCTCTTTGTTTTCCAAACCTTTTTTTTTCTTTTCATTCCTTTTGATGGAAGGTGTTGATTTATTTCAACAAAGTTGATGCGATGCAGTACATCGAAATGTATTACCCACCATACTATTCTGTATATGTGATTTTAGATGCAGCGAACGTCTCATCATCCATCCCATCAGGCATTTCTTTAGACTGTAGATTGTGGACTGACTGAATTGGGTGAGTGCTCATTTTTTTGGTGAAGTGCAAGTACTGTGATTTAGAGTATTAAAGAACACAACATTCTCAGACTTTGCTCAGATTCATGATACTAGAAAATCTCACCTGGCTGTCTGTATTACAGCAGAGTAGACCATGGCTGTGATTTTCTCTACCCTTCACGGATTTACCGACATGTGGTGTGTGCTTTCAGCCTTTGTAGTGTGAGTTATTTCATTTTATATCCATTATTTCGGAGGGGAGAAAGAATTATAGGTCAGTGCACTGTTTAGTCTGTCTTTGAAATCTTTTGTTAATATTGATTGTGATCACTGCAATAACTTTAACTGCTTACATTTCGAGACACCTCAAACACTAGCATGTGAATCAGTGACAAAAACTGAGGTGGACAGAGTACTGAATGCATTGAAAAAATAGGAACATCAGGCATGAGCAGAATTTCTGATACATGTATTTCAAATACAATCAAGTAATGTGTATTTGATGTGGTTGTGGCTTAATATTTTGCATTAAAATACCTTAGTGGTTTGTATTTTCGTAGTTTCAAATTAGAGCAACATACAGTACTTTGTAAGAAGTCTACATGTGTCAGGCCCCTGTGTTTTTGTCATATGATCTTCTCCATGTGCTCCTTTGTTCTGTTTCCTGCCATTTCGTTATGTTCATCAGTTTCACCTGTGTTCATCCCATGTGTGTCATTATAGTCATAATGCCCTATGTATTCATAGTTCTGTGCATGATGTCTGTCTACAACCCATGTTGTTCCTGAGTCTCCTGTGTTTCTCATGTCTACCAAGTGAGTGATTATAAATAAATCTACGTGTTTGATAAATCCTGCGATCCTTTGCCTTCCTCAGAGAGCCCAGGCATGACAACATGCTGGCATCATGAAAATTAGGCCTTTTATTGGTTTATTCTCTTTTTAATCCCTAGGTGTGAGACCAGGTCAGAACAATAATCCATATTAAAAAATGGTGGTCACCACTTGGAGTGGATGCTCTCAAAACTAACTTTCATATATAAAGAAAGTAACGGTAACACTTTATTTTGATGGTCCGTTTGTTGAATATAAGTTACATTGCCACTAATTCTCATTTGATTATAAGTAGACTGTTAGGTTGGGGTTAGGGTTGGGGTTAGGGGTACGGTTAGTGTAAGTTGACATGTACTTGCAAAGTTTCTGATAGTCAGTTAAATGTCTGTTGAATGTCAGTATCAGCAGATATTAAGCAGACAGTCTACTAATACTCAAATGGACCATCAAAATAAAGTGTGACCAAAGTAACAGACAAAGGTAAATAGGGGATTTCTGGCAGGGGTAGATTGTTGGGAAATGTCGAAAATCATTGATAAATAGTACTGCACAATGCTAACACCAATAATAGATCATGGCAGTATAGTATATAATTATGTATAGTGTGTTTTATTTAAAAAATAAACTCTGGGTTACTTTTTACCAACATCACTGACATATTTTATTTATTTATTTTTTGGAAAGTACTAGTTAAAAACTACTACTAGAGTAAAAGAGTACTGTAGCTTATTTTAAAAGTGCTTTGAGTACACTATTGTAGTTTCTAATAAATTGTAAAAATAAAGGGTTTTTTTGTGCAGTACATTTCCCCCTGGTTTCACAAACAAGGTTTAGAGCTAGTCATGGATTAAATTGAATGTTTGAGCTGTCTCAACCGAAAATAACTTTCAGTGTGATGTCTCAAAATATATCAGTGCACTATTTTTTTTTGTCTCCAGGTGCACACCAGTAATGTATTTTTCTAAGGCTGCTTTTATAAATTAAGCTAAGGTCTAGTCTTGGCTGTTTATGAAACTGGGCCTTTAAGTGCAAAACTAGTGTTTTTGTTTGTTTTTTACTGTGCTATTTATTTTGGTTGTTACAATAATGTTCTATTTTTTAAAAATCTATAAACAGGGACACCTAGAGAGAAAGTAATTGGTCAAATGACTTGATGTCAAGTCACACTGAAAATATAGTGCTGTTAACCATGTATGCTTCTCATACCTTAAACATATTTTTAATCTAGAAATTTGGAGGAGCAGATTCTGAAAGACCTTTTTATACATATAATAAATTATTAATTCAGAATTGCCATTAAGTCACAAATCATGACACTTCACATCAAGAATATTGCCTTGTAATAAAAACATCAAATGACATTTTAAATACTGACCTTGTTGTTATCACAATGGTCAGCAAGAGTTCTCTATCAAATTAATATTATTTTCTTTGCAATGTATTGAGTTTTTTTAATTATTATTTTACTGTATACAAAAACTATACAATATAAAATGTCATATTTAAATAAATCTTAATCCAGAGGGGAAAAAACAGCCATTGTAAAGTATCAATGAATTGTTCATCTTATATTAAGTCAACGGAGAAGAACAAACATGCCGTCTGGAGGGCTCATGTCTAGTGTGGTTATAGCTCTAGAATGTTCAACTATTTTTAGGCTTCTCTCATGTGTGCTTGCAAGTTCTATGCCTAGTTAGCATTAAAGTGCTGCTTACCATTCAAGCCAAGGGCCTATGCCTACTGCCAGCATACGTAATTCTCAAAGATCAGGCAAATTGGAGAGCAGTCTGTTGTCTAATGATGGCTGAAGTTACAGGCATATACTGCAATTTGTTTTTTGGCTTTTAGCATCCTGATATTTGGTCTGGAATACAGTAAAATATACATTTAGCTTTCTACAGAAAATAGTAATACGTTTCCAAGACATCGTCGTATCAGACATATTTTAATATCCTCCACCAAATTGTTTAATTAGTGCTGGCCAGAAAAAAATGTGTGTTAGGCACATTGTTGGCACTTTGCTATTTTGAGGCAACTGAAATAGACTGAAAGGTTTTTTATTTTTAATAATAAATACTATAATATTTTTCTTAAAATTCAAGATACCCCCAAGATCGACTTGTTACTTGTATTGTATTTTTGACGTTTTTGTCATTTTTAAATATCCAGTTAATTTTCTATGTCATATTTGACTGCAAAGGAGGAAAAGTCCTATTCAAATACATAAATAAACAGCACTGAATTATATTACATCATATTACATTTAACAAGTATACCTCTCCCAAACCCTCATACTTAAAGAGGTACATATTCCTGAGCGTGTCTGTGTGACAAAGCACTGGTGGCAGGTTAATCCCTCAGGTTGTAAATCCACAATCCAAGCAGTGAAAGCAAGTAAAGCTTTTGATCTGTCATCTGAGGCATGTGTGCTTTTGCAGCCTTCTGTTTCAGAGGCAATTAACACTAGCAACATTACACAAGCTGCTGCCAGGTCTTGGCTTTTATATCCAATTGGGGGTTCATTAAGACAATCGTTGGAGTGACACCAGAGACACGACTTGTGTGTGGCATACAAATGATGTCTCCCCCCCAGATTATGATTAATTGTTTGCTGTCAAATCACACATTGGAGTGACCCTGGCTGAGTTAGAGGGTCAGCATGAATCAGCGTTGCAAATGAGTAATTTTGTCCACAGAGAACAACAACCAAGTTAGTCTAATTAATACAAAAGAAAAGGAGAGAGACAAGATGACAAACTGAAGAATTACAGCTTCATTAGTAAGCAACACCATGCAACTAAAACTGATCACGTATGGCAAGAGAAAAACAATGCTCATAACAAATAGCCATATAATTGGGAATATAATTAGAGTAAAATAAACATCTTTGTCAAGTAAAGGGAAAGAAATGCTTTTGTTGTGCTACACTTCAATGCTGTGTATGTCTTATGATTATTGTGTTTGTCACTATTTTTTTACAAATTCATTTACAAATTTATTTTTGTACAAATTCATCTTTAGACAAATTTAGACAGATGCTAACTGGTTGTTTGACGGATGCCACAATGTTTATTCTACATTGCAGGAGAGATCAGATCTGCTGTTTACAACATGTTATTTCAGAATTTATGATACCGGTCAAACGTTTGGGATCAGTACGATTTCCAAATGTTAAATGACTGTTCAAAAGTTGTTTAGAATTTAATAGGATAATTTATTCCATTGATTTTAAATTTTGACGTCACATGACCCTTACATATAATCACTATAATATTAATTATTATTGTTACTGTTATTATTATAATTAATTGTAATAAAAGCCATAATGACTGGAATATTATCATCATTTAAAACTACATACAAGAAGTAATAAATAAATATTTAATAAACCAGTATGGGGCATCACGATGGTGCTGTGAATAGCACAATCGCCTCACAGCAAGGTCGCTGATTTGAGCCTCGGGGTCAGTTGGCATCTCTTTGTGGAGTTTGCATGTTCTCCTCGTGTTCAAGTGGGCTTCTTTCAGGTGCTCCGGTTTCCCGGAGTGTTTATGTCAATGAGTGTTTATGGATGTTTCCCAGTGTTGGGTTGCAGCTGGAAGGGCATCCACTGCTTAAAAACAAATACTGGACAAGTTGGCTGTTCATTCCACTGTGGCGACCCCTGATTAATAAAGGGACTAAGCTGAAAAGAAAATGAATGAAATAATAAATATTTGATATATTGAACCTTTTTTAAAAAAAAATTACATTAAATAATTGCCACCTTGATGGTCAGAATAATTTTCTTAAAAAAAAAAACAAAAAAAAAACATGCAAACTCCACAGTTGGCCCAGCCAGGAACCAGTGACCTTGCTGTGAGGCGACAATATTAACTACAGAGCCACCATGCCGCCTCCACCCTTAAAATTAATAATTATTATTTAATAATTTAATTATTAATATTAGTATTATTACTATACTCATTGATGTTGTCACGATCACCAGCGATCTAACATCAAGAGATTGCTGGCACACACACATATAACACAAGAACTTCAAATCCGCCTGTTTAAGGACTACATCTCCACTCATGCAACACATACACACTCCTGATTGTCTCTACTGATTGCACACACACCACCTGAGGATCATCAAGGACTGATTACACACACTATTTAATCCACACAAAAACACTTACTGTTGCTGAGTCTTGTTTACTTCTAGTGACATTACAGTGCATTCCGTTGGTCTTGGTTTACCGTGTTTGTACCTTTGCCTTGCTAACTGTTCATCCCTCGCTGCCGTCAGCCTTCTGATTTCTTGCCTGTTTTCGACCACGTTTCTGGACTGTCTATATACATCTGTTTGCACCTCCTGTATTGACACCATTGCTTACCTGAAATCTCCATTAAACCTGCATGTGGATCTGCATCTCAGTTGTCAGTGTCACTCCCTGTGTTACAGGTGTGTATTTTACAAAAACTAAATGTTGTTTTCCAACACATAATTTTTTTTTTTACTTTGAACCATCTGAAAAAATTAGTTACACTTCATTTTGATGGTCTGTTTGTTGAATTTAAGTTACATTGCAACTAATTCTCATTAGATTGAGAAGACCGTTAGGTTAGGGTTGGGGTTAAGACTAGTATAAATTGACATGTACAGTACTTGCAAAGTTTCTTATAGTCAGTTAAATGTCTGTCTCAACAGATATTAAGCAGACAGTCTACTAATACTAAAATGGACCATCAAAATAAAGTGTTACCAAAAAAATACTTTCATTTGTTAGATGTATTTTATTTTTTAATAATAACTTTGGTTTAAACTTTGATCTTTAATTTCATCTAAATCAAACCTATTTTAAATTATTAAGGGCCCAGCACTTGCCCCACTGTGGGCACTTAGGCTATTTATTTATTTGTTCTTTGTGCTTTAGCTTAGCCCCTGATTTATCAGGAGTTGCCACAGCAGAATGAACCACAAACCACTCATACACTATGGCCAATTTAGTTCTTCCAATTCACTTATAGTGCAGTGGGGGAATAACATGCATACGCCACAAAGAAATTCCAACTGGTCCAGCTGGGACTCGAACCAGCATGCTTCTTGCTGTGAGGTGACAGTGCTAACCATTGAACCACAATGCAGCCTTTGTGGTATTAATGTTTTATTAATCTAATTGCACCTGATCAACATTTACTCTGCTTGTTTGTGACCTAATTTGGACTGATTTATGCGTTGCATTTGAAATTATGAAAATAAGCTGCCTGCATTGCCAGTAGGTCACTCAAAAATTTAAATAAAATCTCAAACTCATTACTCAACACGGTGATGCAGTCACCCTGTTTAGTAAATCTGCAGTTCTTAAACAAGTTATAGTCAGATCAGACTATCAGTATCGCATAACCAGACATTAAAGAGAGTAACAAGGAATAACAAAAAACAAGGCACTGGAAATAAAGACAAACAATAAACAACTTTTCACACAAATTATTTAAGATATATTATTTGTTGTCATGGAAACATGAATGCAACCACTAATAGTATTTACCATTTAGTGACCACTCTAAAATCTGGATCAGATACAAACCATTTAAAAACTCTACACAGGAGATAAACAGTCTTTATCTACACAAGACTGAATACATTTAAAAATGTAAAAAAAAGTCAAGACCTAGAGAAAATATGTATCTTTAATAAGTAATCAAAGCAAACAACATAACCTTAAATAGTGATTGTTAGCAGGATAAAGGCAATAATGTCATATTTTTTTCATCTGCACCAAATATCAAAAGAAATATAATTGTTCTGAACAGTGTTTTAATGACTACACTGCTGTTAATTACAGACTTTCAGCTATATGCTCAAAGACTTAATCAAGTAGAAAACAGCTCTGAAACAAAGCTGATTATGGTTCAAGTGTAATAATTGCACTTATGTTTATGAGGTTTTGAAAATGATGAATGTGTACAGTACCTGCACAATAACAATGGTTAGTGTTAGTGAATTGTACATTGCATGTCACCTGCTGATTAATTGCAGTAAGTAGAAAAATGAGCAGCGCATAGCTAATTGTTTATCAGATTTCTGTCTCAAATATATTTACATTTATGTTAGTGAATCTGGCAAAAATATTTGATGAATATGCTTAATTTAAAAAAAAGAAAAAATGCTACTTCATATAAAATTGTAGGTTTATTTCAGATATAAAGTGTTTGCTTTCTAGTTTCAAACACCAAAACTTTTTGTTGTTGGAAAAACAGGGTGAAGAGTGTGTTTTTCTATTGAATGGATAACTGCATCAGCAAAAGTTTCAGTGTCATGCCCAGAGGCCAGCTCAAACTGGCTTTTTAATGGTCTCCATCCTTGTGGGCCTGATACTGAATGAAGAGGTCCTGTGTTTGTATTTCAGTTCTCTAGGGTGACAGGTTGTCAAAACGCCGAGACCAGAATATTACATATCAGTACAATAGGTTTTAGAGATATAGAGAGTTTCTTGGAGAACTCATACAAAATTTAAAATTTTATTTTTTGGAACTCTTTATCCTTTAACTATCCTTTAACTAAAGGTGTCATCAGATTATTAAAAAAATGTTTAGTTAATTTTCTGATGTGTCAGGTAGCTCAGACAAGTTGAAAAGAAAACATACAGCTTTTTTTTTAAATAAACTGAGTGCATGTGTGCCATAATAGGTTGGTTGCACATCATATCATTGTTGTTGTGCAAAATTCAGATGGAGAGTGCAGAAAGTGATTCTTCTAAATAAGAATTGCTTGATGTTTCTCATGAAAGAGAAAGGATTGAGAAACCTACTTAAAAAGCTAAAGAAAGGGTATCTACTTATAGCTTCATTTTTTTTAAATGTGGTCTAAATTGCAACAATAAAGACTTCCCTTATGTCTTTCCTTATGTTTTTTTTTCACTGCCCCCCATCATCCTCTTAAGTGCAGAGCTGTGTTTGCCCATGTGGTGTTGTTAGTTTACACACTAACCAGCTCAGAAACTGCAGATCAGCATTTGTTATATACACAAGTGTCACAAGATGTTTGTTTGCTTGAATACATTTTACATTGAAAATTGCAGGCTGTAATGTCAAGCAATGATACTGTAACTGTGAAGTGACGCTGGCAACGGAGTGAGGATCCTTATGCAGGTCTTTGTTGAACAAGATGGTCAAGCAAGCAGTAGTCAAAACAGGAACAAACTAATGTACTGTATATGGGCAATCCAGAGTCAATATAGAAGGAAAGTGGTCAAAAGGTAGGCAGCACACAGGTAGGGATGGCTGACGTGAAACTGATGTTTCGACACAGTGTTGAGATCCCGAAGCGCAAGTGTTTCGAAACACCGTACCAAAGCATGATCCGAAACACCTAGTTAAAGTGACTGAAGTGTTTCGAAACACCTGGTCATGTGACTAAAGCGATTCAAAGCATCGATCGGTTCAGAAGAAAATTCTTCTGTCTCACATGACCTAGTGGACAATCGTTGTTACTGTGCTTCAAATAACTTTTGGGTTCGAATCCTGACTTGTACAAATATTCCGAAATCATGATTTTATGTATTTTAATCATGTTACTGTTTTATGGTGTAGTCTAGATATGATATAACAATAATTAACATCTTACGGTACTGTGATGGTTGGGTTTAGGTTTTGGGTTGACGTTAATAAAATACAATAAATGGAAAATTTAATGAATAATATAAATAATTTATAAATAATTCTTGTTAACTTCTGGCCACAACCATGTCTGATCTAGCAACAACCCTGTTTTATGACCAAAACAAGACATATTTATTCACAAAGTGTTTATTCGGATGTCAGACCAATGGTGAAACGAAACGATACAAGTACAGAGCAATTCATACTGATATTAAAGCATTTCAAAATAGCTGCATTAGGCTGTATTCAAACCCACTGTCGCTGCATGGCTGTCAGGAACCCTAACTGCTTCACTGGAAGATTCAAACCTACAAAGGGAGGTTTAATACCTCAATCTGCTTAACTGTTCTTTGCTGAAGCTATTCCAGTGCAATACATGGAAAATGACCACTAGGTGTTACCGTAGAGTGGGGTTTCGAAACATTTCGAAGCTTCGACACATTTGCTTCAACTGTTTCAATGTTTCATGAAGCCTCGCTTTGGCCACCACTACATACAGGAATAATCAAACAAAAAAAGCAAGGTCTAATACGGAACTCAAGGCAAGGGAAACCACGTTGTAACATTCACTTACAGTTTACAAGACTCAGCAATAACTCTGTGTTAGTGTGCTGTACTTATAGTGCAGTAATCAGTCCAACAGCAGCTTCAGCTGTGAGTGTCTAATCAATGGTGACCTGGAGCAGGTGTGTGTGTGTATGTTGCATGACTGGATCTGTAGTCCATAACATGGCAGATTTGTAGTTTGTTTGAATGTAAATATTTTCTAGCGATCTATGGTGGTTAGATCGCTGGTGATCATCACAGATACATTAAAAAGGCTTCAACCAAACCTTTATGTCAGTCATAGAAAAAAAATCAGCAGAAGACTAAGGTTTGGTGCTGTGTGTGCTGTACTGGTTTTGCTCCTCAAAAATGATTCAGTAGGACATCATCAGTCATTCATGATGCAGCAGCATCAGAGAGGGCCTAGGGAGCAGCAGCACATTAGCATTTGAAGGGATAGGAGGCAACATGCCTCACTGTGGACTGGGGAGATTTTGACTTGGTATAAAATGTGTTTTTTCATTGAGAAATTTAACCAACGTAAGTTCTAGGCTTTTCAATAAGACCCTAAAGAATCACATCATTTAAATAGTAAGTCATGATGGTAAAAAATCTGCTTTTTAGTACTTCTGTATTAACCAGATGCCTGTAACTGTAAAAGTGAAAAAAAGTCTTTATACATTTAATTTAATTTATTTACTATTAAATAAGTAAATTTTTAATATGTGACATTTTCCCATTGATATCACAATAACTTTAGTCCTCTTTTGAATCTACATTTGAGTTCATGAGAGTTATTTTATATACCAAATCAGCTAATTAATTATGTTAGATAGACTAGAATTATATTAATGCTCAGTGATGATTAACTGATATAAAACACAAATCAATAAATCAATCAAATCAGTTCATATTCACATATTTCATTTACCTCCAATAATTTCAACCGGAAATCACACAAAGTGGAATTTTTAATTCACAGGACAATTTGTGAAAAAAATAATCAATGAAACTATAATCCCCAGATTTTGATCACGTGAGTAAAATATCAAATAAGGTACACTTTCATTGTCTACAAAACTTGTGACATTTGAGAGGGCATCAAAACATATAAGGCCCATTAGCTCTCCTGCTGTTGAACAAAATAAAGTTCTGCTAATTCGCTTGGTCTAAAAGCCACAATATTCCCTCTCATCCCATTCATCAGCACGAGTGCTTCAAATGCTCAATAAGACTCTGAAGAGAAAGAGGTCACTTGTGCAAATCTTAAGGCTGATGCAATATCTGACATTTGAAGTAGCTTGTCTTCAAGGATGACTGAGGAGAAACAGATTCAGTCATTAATTTAAAGGTCACCCATTGATGATTTTTTGATGAAGTTGTGGCATTTTTGATCAAAGGTGGATCTTTGAAAAAGACTCAGGATTTTTGTTCTGCATTCTTCACAGAGAACTTGGTCCTAAAATAATTATTATCACAAATTGGCTGGTGCCATTTTCCAACCATAGCTTTCTTAGCACACACACCGGCTATGCTGATTTGGACATGTTCAATTTCATGGTTCTCGTTCTTTAAAAATAGAAGAAAAAAAGACGTATTTGCATTCATTTATAGGCAAACTGCACTGCACCCTAAACATTTGCTTAGATGTGTTCTCTGAAGACATCCTGTGGCTAATGAAACAAACTAAGTCTGAAAACATTTCAAATGCATGAACGCTTGTGAGAATGTTGAATGCTTAATAAAGAAGACAATCTGATCCAGTGTACAGTAGGTATATTTACATGCATTGATTATCATTAATACAAATGTAGCAAATTCTGAAAGTCCTGTTTATGACCCTTAAGCATTCTGTTCTCATAATAATTTACATTTTATTTGATCATGTTAATCAGCAATGAGAACCAGCAATCAGTAATAGGGAACCATTAATGTTGTTACTGGATTATTATTATTATTTTTTTGCCTGTAAAGAATATGCAAATAAATAATGGATGTACATGTGAGAGGAGATTTTTAATATAAACATACAGTCTCATTTACTGACAAATATGTATGACTAAAAAATTAAAAGAAAAAAAAAATGCTCATTTCGTCACCTTGGAACTATAAGTATAGTAGAATTAGTAGAATTATAATTCTAAATATTTTTGTCAAAATTGAATAATTGACATATTCCTATTAATTGAGAACTTATTTACACTATGTTTCTTTTTTAAAATATAAATTGTTTAAATTTTAAGACTTTTTATTTAAAAAAAACAAATGTTACTCACATACGCTTTGCTATAGAACGCAAAAACTTTGAAGCTCAATATCTCAAAATCACTCAGAAAGCAGATAGAACCTCATAATGCCAAGGTGAAGATTTGCATAAAATAACAGTTCTGCATGTACACATCACCATTAAATCACTGCATATTTGTTATGTATCATACATATCAGTATCAAATCAGTATTTCATGTTATCAGATTATATCAGGTCTGCACAACCTGTTTTCTTCAAATCAAATTTACAAATATGTGATTTTAACGTGATGTTAACATGTGGAGCTGACGTGATATTCATGTTGTTTTTCTGTAAGGGGCACTGAATTAGTTAAGGTCTTACATGTCATTTTGGTCAGATCAATCACAGTTAGATTGACTGAGGTATTTACATGAAGGCTTTTAAGTTTGAGACATTGATTCAAATTATTCAGTTATAAAGGATTTTTGGGTGCATTTAAATCTTGTTATTTACATAATGCCTACATACTTCTACACTGTATAGTAAGTAAGGTGAAATACCTTATTTTGGGGAGATTAATGTGGTTATAAAACTGAAAAAACTTTCTGTTAATGACCAAATGCATCATGATGGTGCTTTTTTAATCAGTAAACATACAACAGCTATATACAAAGAGTTCACTTATGTACTAAAAGTAATTTGAAACATGTCTTGTGCAGAGAACAATGTTTTTAGTGCAATTCTAAATCACACAGATTCGAGAGTAGTTATCAATGTCAGTCACATGCTATTTTAGCTATATAGTTCTGTGGTCTGCTATTGCTATTGTTGTTTTTGCTGACAAATACATGGTTATTTGGTTGTTTATACCGTATCTTGTATGTATGTATGTATGTATGTATGTATGTATGTATGTATGTATGTATTTATGTGTGTATTTATGAATAAATCATTAATCATAAAAAATAACGAAATTAATCATTTAATATTTTTAACCTTTCTTAACCTTAACACAGATCTGATGTAGAAAGCAAGTAGTTTAGGAAAGCAAACTAAACGTAGTTGACATAGCTAAATAATTGAATTGAATAACATCTGTGCCATTCAACCCAATTTCAACTGCGCTCCAAAAACCATTCCTGTTGCGTATTCATTCTGCTTTAAATGGCAGACTCATTTAGAGAGAAAGAAGGAAAGAAAGAAATAAAGAAACAAAAGTCTCTTTCTTAAAATGCATCACAGCAGCAGTTTTTGACACCTCACACAGAACCACACACCTGGTAAACTTTGAATTTCTGTGTATCATCTCCATATCATTCTTTTAGCTCCATGAATCAGAAAGGCCCAGTGAGCAGCCTAAGGCTTTTTCAGTTCGTCTTTCAACCTCCTATAAGTCACTGAAGCAGTCCCATGCATTATTCACAACAATGCACAACCGCATTCATAACCATTCAAAGCTAATGCCATTTCAGATAAATCATGTTCCACATCGAGCACACAGACATTCATGGAGAATTTTCAAGGTCCCTCTCTCACAGACATTGCTGATTTCATGAGTGTTTGCTCCACACAGAAGAAAACCATACTTCATTGATTTATTCCTTAAGATGATTCTTGTTTATATGGGTAAATTGGTTTGGTAGTGCAGCTGGTTTCAGGACTTGATATGTTAGTCTTGCCAGTCAAGTGTTAAGGTGAATGAATAAATGAATCAATCAATGAATCAATCAATGAATCAATCAATCAATCATTTGATCAAGTAATTTATGAGTGCAAATAGGAAATGTTTTATATAACAACACATATATATATATATATATATATATATATATATATATATATATATATATATATACTTGCAATAGAGCAATGTAGACTGTGTTAAAAGAACAGCGAACTGATCACAGTTGAACCAATCACTGATTTACCCACATGAGTGTATTTAGTTCATTATCACTGCCAATTACCAACAGCTGTTTTATTGTGTATTAGTTTTTATTTGACGTATTTATTTATTTATTTATTCCATAAGAGCAAGTAAGAGGAAAGTTTTACAGGCAAACTTATTTACTAAACTGAACTGATCACTGAACCAATCACACCAATTACTAACAGTTGTTTTGGTTTGCCATAACAATTCAAAACCCCTTGTTAAAAAAGGAAGGAAGAAAATATGTTGAAAAGTGTGTGTATGAAGCAATGTGAAAACAATCATTGATTTTATTTTAGAAAATAAAGAAATGAACAGTGCTTCAGACCAGACGTTTTAAGTAAACATATTTTTGGCAAATCATGTCTCTTAGCACTCTTTTATGTCTTTGGTCTGATTGGGTCACTGAAGAGTCAGGCTGAGTGCGGGGCGTCATCATATCAATGTATCTTGTGTGAATGTGTGCCATAATGAAGCTAAACTTCTGGTATCATGTACAGACCTTGACTTTTTATCCTCAACATAGTGATGAGGCGGGGTCATCACATTTGAGCTTGTTAGCGGAAGCAGTAATGAGTTTAATAGTTGTAACAACAAAACATTAAGGACATAAAATTAAGTTCATTTATACCAAGGACAGATTTCATATAAGGTATAATAGTCTCCTTTATTGACTGAGTTTTAAAAGAGAAGGTCATTAATGCACCGAATAGCATTTGGAAACCCTAAAAAAAAAAATTATTAAAAAAATGTATCAAGTGTGTGTGCGTGGTGTGAATAGATGTATAAATATAAATGACTCAATCTTAAAATATGGATATTTTACCTGGAAAAAAACAAAGCTGTCGTTTTCTTATATTATTATATATCATATAACATTGCAGCAAAAGAGAGAGAGAGGAAGTGCTTGAATCCCTTTTTTAATTCATTTTTGTGCTTAATCATTGTGTTTTCATACTTTAATGATTAATTTTTCCTTACTAAATAAAGTATTGCATCATTTACAAACCAGTTATTTAGTTGGTGTTTTTTTAATATCATTCAGAATGAGTTAGTAAATGAATATTAATCTATTCAAATCAACGTTTATAATTCTTATTATTCAGGCATATAGTAATAGTTAATTTATATGTTCATAAATGCTTTATTAACTCATCTTCATCTAGATTTGTGACCTGATCTAAAGTTAGGACTTGTTACATATTGAGTGACATGATATTTCTACAATGCTGGTGTGTATTGTTCCTGTGTGTTGTATCCTCCCTTATCTGTCTTTTTCTCTCTCTCCTTATGAGCGGAGATCAGGTGCAGCTTTGAGAGGGGCGGCGCCCATTATAAAAACCACGCTGTCGGCTTTGTTCATCGAGCACCTTCTTCCTGTTTCCCCTCGTTGTGTGTGTGTGTGAGCAGATCGCTCTAAGTTCTCTGTGTGGCGGTGAACACTTCCTGTCCGAAACCCTTTTTTCCAAAGTTATCTGGTGAGATACTCTGTTAATTATGGTAATAGGACGGTAACTTGCATTAGCGGTGGCTGATTCTTTCTTTCCTGTCTAGAACCCTTTTATAAAGTCATCTGGTGAGATACTCTGTTAAAAAACGGTACTAGGACGGTATCCTGTGCTAGCTGTGGCTAAATGTTTGTTCACTACTGAATGTTTTAAGGGAAGGCCCTTTTCTTTTGTCCCGTTTTCTCCTGTTTAATGGATAGTAAGGGAGTGTAGAATTGTTATATTATTTTGCATAACTTTATTTTTCGCTTGAGGTAAGAGATTCAATATTAGATAGCATACTTTGTTTTGTTTGTTGTTTTGGCCTCTTCTTCCCTTATATTTAATTTTGATATTGGAAATATTTGTTTAATAAATCTGTTACCCCTTTTTGAACAACTTGGCCTCTGTGTGTGTGCTTGGGGAAGCAGGAACGGGGACTCCGGGTGACCTCTTTTAATAGACGGTCATCCTTAAACCTTATGTGCGTAGCGCGGTGCTTCCGCTACATAACAGGACTATTTATGCTTTATAAATGCCTAATAAATGACAATTACAGACTCAGTTATCTTCTAAACAGGAAAAAAGAACATACAGTAAATGACTTTATTTCTATTAATTTGAAGACACACAAATAAAAACTGTATCAAATGAATAATAAATCTTTTGCAACCTTATCAAAAATAAAATTACTGTGCAGTTTAAACATCGCTAAATGACATTGAAATGTTGCATCATGTTATATTGTTAAATTATTATAATGTTGTTATCGAGTTTTATGTTGTATTTTGACACTCCTGTTATTCTGCAATGTTTAAACTTTACAGTCATGTTATATTTTAGATAAGATTGCAAAGATGTACTGTTAAATTAATACTAAGCCTTTAATTGTCATTTAAAAGGCATTTATGAAGCATACATAGTCCTCACTTTAGATCAGGTCACAAAACTGCATGAAATTGAGTTCATAACGCATATATTAGCTTACATAGTAACCATTACTACATGCCTGAATAATAAGATGTATAAATGTTGATTTAAAGAGTTTGCCCTTAGATATGCTTAACGTTTATATCAGGTTTGGCATGCTGTCCCGGGAGAAAACCAGGGGCTCGGACATATTTGAGCCCAAGGCTCCCGGCCCAGTCAATAAGCATATAAGGGGATCCGAGATCAGATAGGTCTTGAAGGCTCCCCAAAAATGCTATTAACTCGGGACAGCAGCCGCGTATTTCGAAGAATTGCCCCCCAAAAAGCTAGAACGTTTTTTTTAGTATATCCGGCTGATGGATATAGTGATTTAGGAAAAAAAAGCATAGGGAGCTCCTGCTGGAGCAAAGGGTGAAACAGGCTCCTGCGGGAGCCCGAGCAGGGGAGGGGGAGGGGCGGTGGTGGAGGGTGCCAAAAGAGGTGGGCGGGGTTGACTTGTAGAGAGTCAAAAATAAAAATAAAAACAGGAGTCAGGACATAGGATGGGGCGGTGTAGACTCCTGTGGAAAAGGACAGGGGGGGCCGGGTGACAAGGGGGCTTGGAGGAACTCCAATTGCTACGTGACAGGGGGAGAAAGCAGAGTACTACTCAGGCTTAGAAGGCAGCAAAAGATGAGAGGGTGGCTGGGTCATGCCCTTGCCCTTGAGTAGTTGCTGACTAGCAGCTGGTGAGGGTCATCAGGGCTTATTTTGGGTGCTCTTGGTGAAGACTAAAGTACGTTTTTAGGGCATCAGATGACCGCCTTCCCGGAGTCTGGATCTGTTTTTGTGAAGGGCCTTGTGCTTCTGTGGTGTCCGCCTGTGACAAAGGAGTTTGTCACTGGCCTGCGGCAGCGATGTACACCCACGAATTCACACGGATATAAATTATGTCAGATTGAAACATCTCAAAACAGTGAGAATATGGTATTGAGGGCATGGGCTGTATGAGTGGGAATGCATCCTTGCATGGAGCATGAATGTATTTAGAATGGATGTGGAATGTAACAGGTTGGATGAGGGTCAGTTTCTGCAGCTGGCTGAGAAACAAGAGAAAAATCAGAAATGAAATGTTATACAACATGGTACATGTACAGCAGACATAATGAATTGTTTTGGCTGATATCAGGGTGAGGCATCTTAAAGGGGCATGGGCAATTGTGAATTTACACACTTTGTTAATGTATGCTACAATAGCTTGTAGTCACAATGTGCAAGCATAAAAAGGTGGGCCTTCGTTCCCCTGCAGGGAGGCAGATGAATAGAGAGCTGAGAATGAGGCTTGGCTGGTGGTCCTGGAAGTACCTCTTGAAGACTGAACCAGTGAAGTAATAGCAGAGTTTAAGTTTAAACCCCTTAGTGTAATAGAGTTGTTCAACATAAAGCAAAATCAATCCAACATTGAGTCGATGGATGAAACAAACAATCACTGCATTGTCAGAAACACCCTTCTTCCATTCATATCGGGCAAGCGAAAGGTTTGTCTTTGTATTTTTTTTTTCTTTTTTCTAAAATACTGAACTTGAAACGTATATCTCCACATGGTGTCCAGAATAAATGTTTATTGTGGGCTTGTTTTAATCCATGATAAAATAGCGTTATTTTTGGATAAACTGACAAGCAAATCTGGCCCAATCCATTCATAAATCTGTCAAGGGTGGGACCATCTCAAGTTGGGAGCTCATTGGATGGTGACGCTTCTTCAGCTATTAGTTCAAAGGAGTGTCAATCAAAGGTCGCGGCCATTTTATTGCCCGAATGTCACTGTGTTTATTGTCACGGTTCACGGATCTGTAAGTTCCTTTCTGTGTGTCTGTGTGCGTATGCTTGTGGGTGTGTCTACCTGATAGTGCGAGTGTGTCTGTTTGGGTTTAGTGGCCTGGCTGTCTGGTGCTTACCTCATCAACTGGACGATCACGTGGAGGGAGTCGCTTAGCTGGCTTGTTAGCATCAGCAGCTGGGGCTTGTTATCTCGGCTACTTATACCCAGTGTCTTAATTGTCATGTCTTTGTCGGTTCGTTGTTCCAGCTTGTGTTCTGTGTATCCAGGCTCCGTTCGTGTACATGCTGGTGGTGAGTCGATGTAACCCGCAATCCTTGTGGAAAGTTCTCTGTGGCTATTGTCTGATTCCTGAACTGTTCTCCTTGTGATCATCTATGAGCTTCATCTGTGACTGTTACTGCCTGCTCTGCTGTCTGAACTTTCCAGCAGTTGTTAACTGCATCGTCTCCTTGAGAACTGCCTCTGGCTCATTACATCATCTTCTCCAGAAGTGTCACTGGCTTATTGCATCGTCTCCTGAGAAGTATCACTGGCTTTATCCATCGCCTCATTCACGAACTCTGAACTATTGAGCTGTTGGATTGCATTCTAACATTAAAATCCTTTTATTTTACTCTCGCATTTGGGTCTTCTCTTGTGTATCATAACAGTTATTATTGTGACTAGACTTGCTGTTCTAATGAACGCTTTCCAGCGATCAGCTTGGATTCAATTGTGCGTTTCATGGAGGTTTGTCGACGTATGAATATACTGTGGACTAATGTTTTATGGATTAGATTGCGTGGACCCTTGCAGTCTGGTTGCTTCAGCTGTTAGAATGTTATGCATCTGTGGACCGGCGGGAGGCTTGAGGTGAGTTCTTGGGTTGAAATCATTCTATAGATGCTAGTCTCGTCTTCCAGAAGATTTATAAAATGTTTAGTCTTTGTTGGAGAGTACTTATTTTGCAGGGCTTCTCCTCAAGCATGCAATGTACGGTACTGCAGGTGGAGTCCAGCTTCTTTGCATAGGCTTGGATCGCCGGCGTCCTTGAGTTTAGTCAGAGTTGTCTTTTGAGAAACATATTGAAGTAGAAGGCGGAAGAGCTGGTGGGCTGGCGTCTTGCGGGGCTCGATTGCTGGCGCAGCGGAAGTGTCGGGAAGAGCGAGCCTCTGGCTGAAATAGTTGTTAGTTCGTTGTTATTTCATCTCGCTAGGTTAAATGCTGGAGCGGTTGTAGCGGGAAGCATTCTTCCAAAACTAAGCTAGAGTAGTAGGGAAAAAACTTATCCATTTATAGTAAGCTTGGATCGCTCTGATTGGATTATTGCTGATTACAGATGATCAGCCAGGCGTGCTTAATCATATCACATGCTCCTCTCGAAATTAGTTTATGAAACTTCACTTAAATAGTTTATTAATTGTGTACTAACTCATTCTAAATTATTTTAAAACCACCAACTACTCTTAAATACAAATGGTTTGTAAATAATGCAATACTTAATTTAGTAATAAAAAAAAATCAGTCACAAATTATGAAAGTACAATTATTAAGCACATTATAAATGATTATCAGGGTTTATCAAAGCTAAAAACTGTAATGAGAAAAGAAAAGCTTCATACTGTAACTATTTGCAAGTAGGGATTGTCATCCCTGAATTGCTGGATGTTGAATTTGTGCCCTATACTGTAAGTCCAAGAGGTTTCTAGGCCCCATCATAGGTTGTTGTGGTTGACCTGACTTGTTGAAGAGAGATGGTTACCATCCCTCAAGAGATGATTTTGATGTTCTCATTTGGCATCAAATCAATGGTGTTATAAGTCTTCAGGGTCACTGGTCAGGTAGTAAATGGAATGGCTCATTTGATCATTCAAATGGTTCTTACCATATTGCTCTACTACAATTCTTGTGTAAATGATGCTCTAATGTATTCTAGAAAATTTACTATTATTTTGATATTTTTCACCTTTATTGGTTTATCACCGTTAGGCCACTAAATGTGAATTCAGTTGTTTCACCTTTTTAATCTCTTCAGGTTTAACACTGGTGATATTTCAAGCTGCTCTTGAAAGTGTTTGGGGCTGCTCAGTTTAGTGGCCTTGTGTATTTAACTTTTCTAATTGTTTGAACTGCAAACACTTATCATAAGGGTGTCAAGGACCAGGTTTGATCCTTGTTAAGTCTTTTCCCTCTGTGTCCTGCTCTCAGCTGTTAGCCCTTGCAATCAGCGCGAGCGCTGATCCTCCAGCCTGATCTCACGAGAAAATGTAAGTATTTTACGTTTTGGCAGTTTAGTGGCTAATTCGTACGAATTGTACTTTTATCTGTTGCTGTGCTTAGACCATCAGCGCCTGGAGGTCGGCCGTCCTCCGCATCGCAGTGGTGGGCTGACGGAAGCCTCTAGCCTTCTCCTCCCTCTTAACCTTTTTGAGTTACTTTTGAAGATCCAGCTCTGTGTGCCCTGTGAACGACAGGCGGCCTTGTTTGACTTTCTCTTATTTAATAAATTCTGTTAACCCACTATTTTTGTTCTGCATTCTGTCCGTGACAAACTGTCAGGCCTAAAACAATTGAGATATGGAGTGCCACAAGTGTCTGCTCTTGGTACCACAGTCAAATAATTACTTTTGCTGCTTGTTTAAACTGCTTAAAATTAATTGAAACAACACAATTCTTAAGTTTTTTTTTTTGGGACTACCTAATTGTTTTATGTTCAGTCCACTTAAATTTGTAAAAATGATTAACTCAGTTTGTTTTGGGATAACATAAAGGAATTGCATAGAACCCACCATTTTGTACAGTGCATGTTAAACTTGTCTATGCATGTTGTTGGCAATATTTGAAAATGTTGAGGTAGTTGTCACTGTTATGCTGATGATGCTACAGCTTTATATTTGACTCCCCTCTGAGGTCATGGGAGGACTTTGGAAAAATATATTCACATTTCATAGATCCTTATTCTGATTAACATCCCAATAAAGTAATTGGTCACAAGTGGTCAGAGGGGTGTGTTATTTATTTATTTTGTGCTTCATTTTTTTTTATCATCGATCATAATCACAAAAATAAAGCAGTTTCACATAATTGTTGTGTGTGTGTGTGTGTGTGTGTGTGTGTGTGTGTGTGTGTGTGTGTGCGTGCATGTGTGAAGAAGAGCTAATGCATTGGGTATAAACCACTGCAAGGATCAGTCATTTGCCCTCTTCTGCTATGGGTCAAGATGATACAGACCACCTCTTCCAATCGGGATAGCCTAGTGTGAGTATACATTAAGTTTGACATTAGGACAGAGTTGCAGAATCTCTCTATAATCCGTGACTTCGAGCTTTAAAAACTTTAATTTGAAAAACTGTGGGATTCTTGTTGAAAATATTAACATTGTTGAAATATTAGCATCGAACAATTAATATGCAAGTGAGAAACTACATTAAATCCAGCATTACTTTTTTATTTTATGTACTTACATTACAGCGTCTTTTTCATGCTATTGTCCTTTCCTTTTTCCTTCTCTCAACTCTAACCCTGTTCTACTCACAGGTGAATGGTGTACATGCGCTCACATTTTGCAATTTGATTGTAACTTTTTGTTTGTTTTTTGTTGTACCTCTGTGTAGTTTCAGCACTTATTTATTGATGATACATACTCAAAGTGGTGGTAAATTGCACTAAAAGTGATTATTTGGTTCTTAATTACAGAGAAACCACTTTAAGTGCTACATAGCCCCAAATCAAAGTACCATCACTAGTGCTATATAACATTTAAATTGGTTCCCATATAATTATGAGCTAAATAACAACTTAGTGGTGCCATGCACTTATTTTGACTATTTTTAAGTGGTGATTTTTGTATCTAGAGATTTGGCAATAGTACTGCAGACACATTTTGTCCATAAGTCTAGACAGAAGTCATCTTTGTTGCCAAGCACTTAACCTTGTAAAGTCCTTCTGATATTCTTTCTTTTTTACTTTAAAATACTACAGCTAGGACAGTTTTTTCTCCATTGAGTTAGTCTGACACATAGTTGGTTTTATCGATTGAAACATGTATTTTTCTTGCTGTGGTCTCATTTATTGCCACACTCTTCTTTTTGTAGGCAGTATTCATGAAGGTTTTTCTATCCAATGCGTATACTTTGACGTTGGGTTATATATCTGCTCTTTCATCCTTGTCATCCTAAGTTATTCTTCTATTGCGATTAAAATAAGCCTGAACAAAGAAACAGTCTTCTTTATTAAAACAGTTTTACATTTTATGCAATGTAAATAAACCTTGTAATAATCAGTTATAAAATAATCAGTTTTAAAATAATAAAATTAAAAAATCAGTCAAGCTATTCATATTTTACTCAATACACACTTCAAAAGTTGGCGTAATGTATTCTGGAAGAGAAAGAACTATCAACATGTGTTTGCAGCAACTTTACCTGAAAAAAAAAAAAAAAAAATTAAAGTGACTCACCACTACTGGAGATGTTGTCATGTTAAATCTATAGATGCACTATTCACATGCTTGGTGAAAGTTGTTTTGGCACAGCCTTGCTTTGGCAAAGGTCAGTGTTGACAGAACCAATGCATCTCCAGCGGAAAACAAGCAAATTAAAGGTGCCATAGAATGAAAATGGAAGACAAGCAAATTAAAGGTGCCATAGAATGAAAATGGAAGACATGCAAGTACAAAGTGCCATATTGAAAATATGGATATACATAAGCATATCTGAATAATAAGAATTCAGTAATTATATGAAAATGACATGCTGTGAGTCTTGTTTCCTCATTCATGTAAATCTAATAAGTATAAAATCCTAGTAAAAAACAGGCCAGTTGGAACAAAACACAAACTCTGATGACCCACATGGCATCATTAATATGCACGCCCCAAGGAGCATTTGGTTTTCCACAGTTTTTGCTAATGAGATTACAACAGTTTTTTCCTTTTTTTAATTTTATCTAAGCTTGTATTATACTACAGTATGTATGTGGGGTTCTAATTTTGACAATGAGCTCTCAGGTAATTCAGCCAACCAGGCATCATGATGGTGAGAAACAAGATTCTCTAGTCTGATGAGACCAAGATAGAACTGTTTAGCCTTAATTCTAAGCAGTATGTGTGGAGAACACCAGGCTCTGCTCATCTCACCTGTCCAATACAGTCCCAACAGTGAAGCACGGATGGTGGCATCATCAGGCTGTGGGGGTGTTTTTCAGCTGCAGGGACAGGGCGACTGATTGCAATCGAAGGGAAGATGAATTTGGCAAAGTACAGAGATATCCTGGATGAAAACATTCTCCTGAGTGCTCAGGACCTCAGACTAGTTTACCTTCCAACAAGACAATGACCATAAGCACACAGCCAAAATAACAAAGTAATGGCTTCACAACTATTTTGGTTATTACTCTAAAGCATGCACAGAATGTAATCAGTGGTCATTGTAATAAAGCTAACTTCAATAATAAATTTAAGAATGAGGGTTGGAAAAACAGTTTAGACTTCTTCAGACTTATGATCATAAGTTAATAAATACAATATATATATATATATATATATATATATATATATATA
>CAIGQQ010034353.1:117159-185936 GCA_903798035.1 Danio albolineatus
TATATATATATATATATATATATATATATATATATATATTTAAAGTTATATTAATTGTTAATTATTGAACAGATGATTAATCAGTCTGACAAATCATCATCATCACACACACCACATTTATTCATTTATGTTTTTTTGTTTGCTTGCTTGCTTCAGAAACCAGTAAAGTCACTGTAATAGGCAACTGTTCATCTGTGTGTCGTGAGTCTTCAGGGTGAGTGCATATTTCATGAAAATGATCTTCATCGGTTACCTGTCTCTATCTTTCCACCCTCATACTCCTACTCCCTGTCAGGGTTCAGGCATTTCAGCTTTGTCTTTTGATCTTTTCTCAATTCATAATGTTCGCTGGCTTCTCTGACATTTTTATACCTTCTGTATGCCAGCAAAAGGGAAGGGGAAAAAACAAAACAAAGTTCTGTTCACCTTGATGTTTTCAAAATGGACATTTTCCACCAAAGAGTGAGTTCTTTCTCCTTTTTGTCTCTTATCAAACACCTGCTTTGATGTACCAGATACATAAACATTTTTAATGTGTGTAGTGTATATTCCTATCTTAAATGCTGCGTATATTAAAAATCACACCCAGAGCTTTGAAGATCTGTCTTATGTGCATACTTAAAAATTTATAAATAAACAAATCTAAACATGGCCGACACGGTGGCACAGTAGGTAGTGTTGTCACCTCACAGCAAGAAGGTCGCTGGTTTGTGCCTCGGCTGGGTCAGTTGGCATTTCTGTGTGGAGTTTGTATGTTCTCCCCGTGTTCGCGTGTGTTTCCTCCAGGGTGCTCCGGTTTCCCCCACAGTCCAAAGATATGCGGTACAGGTGTATTGGGTAAGCTAACTTGTCCGTAGTGTATGTGTGTGAATGAGAATGGATGGATGGATGGGTTCCCAGAGATGAGTTGCAGCTGGAAGGGCATCCGCTGTGTAAAACAAATGCTGGATAAGTTGGCGGTTCATTCCGCCGTGGCGACCCCGGATTAATAAAGGGACTAAGCCGAAAAGAAAATGAATGAATGAATCAAATCTAAACATTTGTGTAGGGTTCCATTCTTTCAGCTCAATGAAGAAACCCAATGAATGGTTGAAGGTTAAATGAATTATAGCACTTCTTTAAGTAATTTTCTTGTTTATTAGATTTTTTTTCTTTTTTCCATCTCTGATATGTAATCTGACTCCAAATTTAAGAGATCATTAAATTTAGACTGTTTCTAATTAGTAATGGATCACATTCATCAAAAAATAGTTTTTCTTGCTTTGGAACATTTCTCAGATCAGAATTGAAATTTGCAAAACAGTAAGTGCATTTCTCAAAACAACATGAACAAATAGCAAAACACCAGGGATCTATTAGCCTGTGATTATTCTCTGCATGCCCTGAATACTGCCTGTTTATGAACTTGATTTCGAATTGTCCCACTGTTTTGATCATTATTGTCTGTACCTTAATAAAGTTTGCAAATAGATCCGATGGCTTCTGACTCATCACAACAGACCCTCTGTAGCAAAATGTTTTCATATGCCCAATAAAGGTGAAAACAAAGAGTTAGTATTTGTTCCAACCACTGTATCCTGCAAAGGCATAGCAGAAACAAGACACACTGATAGCCCCACCCTAAAGGCATTCCATGTGACCAGAAGGGAAGAAACGGTGTTTCCAGGGGGAAGGAAGTTTAAGGTATTTGAATAAATATTATGAGTGCATTCATTTCATTAAAATAATCAAGTGCACATATACATCATTTATAACAAACACTACCATATGCATATAAAAATAAGAAGAGTAACTATTGATTTCTTGCCAACTTTAACTGAACTGAGGACAACTTAATATCAATTGAATTTATAGAGTCTTTTTATACTTCTCTCATGTCATGGCCTCCATTAACCCTGCAAATTGAACAGACTGTAGTAAAGTGTTTACTGTATGTTGATATATGTGTGTGAGTTAGTTCCCCAGCAGGAGGGGAACTTCAATGCTATGTGGAAACTTCTACTCTGGGGATTTTGTCAGAAGTCAATCATCTGAAAAAGTAATACAACGGGTCAAGGAATGCCAATTAGTTGGTGGCATCAGCACAGCTGGCAACAATTACAATCAATATTGTATAAAGTTGCTCACTGTGCAATGCAGAGTTACCTTTTTGCTTTCTGAGCCTTTCACGCTTCTGAGAGAATCTTCAAGGGTTTCTCTGAGTGTTTATCACAGAGAGATAGAACGAGAAAGCAGACTGCTTCTCCCGATTTATAGTGTGTGATACATGGTGGCAGACAGTCGAGCTGGGTCTCTCCCTTGCCTGGTGTTCTTTGGGTCTGGTCCTCCAGAGAGGGTTGTATTGTAGCAAGTTTCCTAAAAGAGAAACATGGACGTGCAGCACGTCCGATCTGGAAGTAGACATGATGGCCATACTTTACCGGGCTGCTTTGGCTGTGGGTCTGGAGATGGTTCATCCTCCAACCTCGCGGCCAGACCCAATAGATGGATGTTATGTGGAGGCTAATAAGAATGCAAGACCTTTTAAGCCTCCCATCCCCTTCTTTCCAGAAGTGAACAGTAACTTCTGCCCTCACCACCCTTCAGAATCAGAATCAGAAAGAGCTTTATTGCTAGGTATGTTCAGACATACAAGGAATTTATTTTCACGACAGCTTCTACAGTGCAACAGAATTACAGAGACAGGACAAAAACAGATAATAAATATATTTAAAAAATAGTGTTAAATGCAAATATACAAATTGACAAGTGTATGTGCAAGCAGGGGCGCCGCTGGGAGGGGAAAAGTTAGGCCGATTCTAAGGGCCCAAGCAGTTTTGGGGCCCCCAGAGATATTATAAGGGGCCCTAATGACACTACCCAACGCATCCCCGCAAAGGTTGCCATAGGGCCCCTGCCAGCCAGCGGCGCCCCTGTGTGCAAGTATATTACTATATACAACATTATATGTGCAGCTGTTATGTGCAAATTGGCATGTAAAGTGTGATGTTAAATAAGTGTATGCATGTATAAAAAATGTATGGCAAGTAGTGATGTTGGTTCCACAATTATTATCATCAAGTGTTCATGAGATAGATTGCCTGAGGAAAGAAACTGTTTCTGTGTCGGGCTGTTCTGATGCATAGTGCTCTGTAACATCGACCAGAATGTAAAAGTTCAAAGAGGCAGTGTGCGTGGTGTGAGGGGTCTAGAGTTATTTTGGCAGCCCTTCTGTTCACTTTGGATAAGTACAGTTCTTGGAGAGTAGGGAGGGTTGTACCAATGATTCGCTCAGCAGTCTGAACTATTCGACGTAGTTTTCAAAGGTCAGATTTGGTAGCTGAGCTAAACAAGACCATTATTTTAGTGCAGATGACTGATTCAATGATGGAGGTGTAGAACTGTTTCAGCTGCTCCTTTGGGAGGATTAACTTCTTCAGCTGACGAAGAAAGTACAGCCTTTGTTGAGCTTTTTTTAACAATGGAGTCAATGTTCACTTCAGGTCCTGAGAGATGGTGGTGCCCAGGAACCTGAATGACTCCACTGCTGCCACAGTGCTGTCCATGATCCTCAGTGGGGGGGAGAGTAGGGGGATTTCTTCTGAAGTCCACTATCATCTCCACCCTTGATAGCGGAGGAGCCAGGGGGTATGAGTCGATTTCCCCAGATTGAGCGTGCCATTGCGATCAATTTATGCCCGCGTGATGCCTCTTGCAGCAGGCGCTGCCCCAGCTGCACAAGGGTGGTTCCGACCCAAGCCTGATGCAAGAGCTCCGCACTGCAACCGACTATGATCTGCATACCGCCAAGTCAGCTGCATGTGCCCAGGGGAGGACAATGGCCACATTAATGGTCTAGAAACCCCACTTCTGGCTAAACCTGGCTGGTTTGGTCAGCGATGGTGCCAGTTGTGAGGGCTCTGTCAGCCTGGACCAGCCCGTCACAATGGCACAAATGAGCCTCCAAGTTCATGGCCGTGTATTTCACCAGGGTCAGCCCTGCATCTGCCCCTGTCTTGTGGGAGGAGATTGCTGTCCTCCTGGTGGAGGATGCAATCGAGCTGGTCTCTCCAGCTGAGATGAAGAGCGAGTTTTACAGCCTGGCCTTCATCATACCCGAAAAGAGCTGTGGGCTACAGCCAATCTTAGATCTATGTGTTTTGAACCATTGTCTTCATAGACTGCCATCCAGAATACTTACGCAGAGGCACATCCTCTGGTGCACCTGTGGATTGGTTTGCAACAATAGACCTGAAGGACGCATACTTTCATGTCTCCATTATTCCATGCCACTGTTAGTTTCTGTGGTTCGTATTCGAAGGTTGAGCTTGACAGTACAAAGTCCTCCCCTTTGGGCTCTCTCTATTTCCGCCGGTTTTCATCAAGCTCGTGGAGTGCCCCTTCAGCTCATGGGCATCCGCATACTCAATTATCTCGATGACTGGCTAATATTAGCTCACTTGCAGGATCAATTGATGATGCCCAGGGACAGGGTGCTTCAGCACCTCAACCTGCCTGGGCTTCGGGTCAACTGAGAAAAGATCAAGAGTTGGAGCTGGACTCGGTCACCATGTCTAAGGGAGTTCGACAGGAAATCTGTGGTCTCTCTGAAATTATTTTAGACGCTCCTGGAGCATATGGCATCAGCAGCCGCTGTCACGCTGCTTGGATTGCTCCATATGAGACCGGATCAGCATTGGCCTCATGATCGGGTCCCCAGACGTGCATGGCATGCGGGAAAAACCCCCCACCCCGCCCTCAGACCCTGGATGGACCCTGCATTCCTACAGGCCGGAGTGCCTCTAGGGCAAGTGTCCAAGCACGTTGTTGTCTCGACAGATGCTTCCAGTAAGGTGCTAGAGGGGAAACACGTACTGGTTAGGATGATGGCGTATATCAACCAGATGTGGTGTATCCATCCAGAGTCTGTCCAGCTGATATGAGCGCGCTTCGGGGAAGCCCAGGTAAGCCTGTTTGCTTCCCCCAAGAGCGCCCATTGCCAGTGGTTCTTTTCCCTGACTGAGGGCTCCCTTGGCACAGATGCACTGGCTCACAGCTGGCCTTGGGGGATGTGCAAATACGCTTTTCCCTCACTCACACAGTTACTGTGCAAAGTCAGGGAGAACGAGGAACAGGTCTTGCTAGTTGCGCTCCTCTGGCCCAACCAGACATGGAAATCAGAACCCGGCAGATCCCTTTGAGGGAGGACCTTCTCTCTCAGGGACAGGGCACCATCTGGCGCCCTTGCCCCGATCTCTGGAAACTCCATGTGTGCTTCATAGACGCAGCATAGAAGACTTAGGTGACCTACCGATGGCGGTGGTTAAAACCATCACTCGGTCTAAAGCACCCTCTACGAGGCATGCCAATGCCCTGAAGTGGAGTCTATTCACTTAGTGGTGTGCTTCTCGCTGAGAAGACCACCAAACCTGCCAGATCAGCCTTGTGCTTTGTTTCCTTCAGGATAGGTTGGAGCGGAGGCTTTTTCCCTCCACACTGAAGGTTTAGGTGGCTGCCATTTCCGCTCATCATGACGCGATAGATGGCAGCACCATGGGAAGGCATGACCTCATCATCTGGTTTCTCATGCCCTGTTGGGATCTTTCTGTAGAGCTTTCGAGCCCGCACTGATATCCATTTGAGCCACTCAACTCGCCACGTCCTTGAAGACAGCTCTGCTGGTCGCTTTGGCATTGATCAAGAGGGTCAGGAACCTGGAGGCTTTTTCGGTCAGTGACTCGTGCCTTGAATTTGGGTCTGCTTTCTCTCATGTGATCCTGAGACCCTGGCCTGCATATGTGTCCAAGGTTCATATAACTCTGTTTAAGGGCCAGGTAGTAAGCCTGAAAGTGCTGCCTTTGGAGAAGGCAAACCCAGCTTTCATTGCTGTGTCCTGTTTGCAATTTGTTCATGCACTCCACTTGGAGCATCGCATCCTCTTGGAAGCTAACTCGCAGCACCTCTTTAACAGACATCTGTAGAGCTGCAGGCTGGGCGACACCTAATACATTTGCAAGATTTTTTAATCTTAAAAGGAAATTTGGTTTGGTGTTGTAAAACGCTTGCTGCGCCTTTCTCTTTAACACAGAGATACCCGCGCTTTTCACTTTGCTAGTTGAGTTCCCCTTTTTGGCAAACCCTACAGAGTTCCGCCAAGCGGAGGAGTCACGTGCCTGGCCCATTACATTGTTGGCATGCCTGCTGGTCAGCCAGTGCTCTGGGTAAAGGAGCCTGCTATGTTCAATCCCAATTCCAATACGCTTGGTTCAGCCACCGTATAGTTTCCCCCTCTTAGGCGGGTCCGTGTCTTCCCTCCTTACTAACCATCTTTATGTAGTAACTGTTTAATTAAGTGTTTTTTTTTTTTTTTTTTTGCATTTATCTATGTAAAGTTTATTGCATATTGTAAATTTGTATGCATTTTGTTGGTGGCTTGTTCCAGGAAGGTCTGGAGCTAACAATATAAAATGGCTTATGCTTGGTACAGTATAGTGTGGGGAGAAGTTGGTAGTAGGAGGAGTACTCATGCAACAGCTTAAATCTCTTGATTTCACAATTGCAGTCTTCATTCATTCTATTTCCTTCGGCTTAGTCCCTTGATTCATCAGGGGTCATCACATAAAAATGTTTTCAGAATACTACGGCCCTATAGAGCTAGAGTGTAATGTAGCCCTCCCGAATGCTATTGTAATAGAAGAAAACACAATTCTTTAAATAGAAGGATACATTAGAGCAGACAAATTCCAACTAGTAAGGTATGGTAAAGTTTCACAAAATGCCAGACTGCACTCGCACTGCACTTTGCATACTGGAGCAGCTATATCATTATGATAAGAGAGAAGCGCTCTCGCACAGCTCAGCGAAGAGCATGTTTGACAGTTAGTGACACAGCACTCTTACAATATATTCCTGAACAGTTCCAGTGCTTTTTGCAATCGTGCTGCACATATCAGACTAACATTAGATTAGATGCCATAATTAAGGCAACCTACAAATCCTTTTTGAGGTTTAAATGTTAAAATTGGTTTTATGTGCTATGTGTGTGCTAGTGCAAAAAATATGTCTGCATTGTAATCTGGAACTAAATTTAAACTGACAGAATAGAGTGTCTCTACCTTCTGTTAAACAGTGTAGGTGCAAAATGAGAAAAATATTTACTGTCTGCAGTACGGTTTTATTACCTAGGTATTACCAACTGGCCAAAATGTTTTATACATATAACAGGGAGCCAATGTAATGTTAACTGAACTGCACTAATATGATCATCCATTTTAATGTTTTTTTGTCAGGATTCTGTCACTTCAGTCTTGTTAATTCTTGTTTTGGTGGCAGAGATCTGACATGTCATGCTGTCGTGTCTTGTATGTTGTGCTCGGCTTAAGCTTTCTCGAGTCGAACACTTTTCGAACACGAGTTTCTGTCATTGTGTGTCTCTGTCTGCATGAGCGCCGTCATGGCCGCGCTTGGGTCATGCACGTTCCCACTTGATGCGGGCGCGCAAGGTCCGGATGTGCTCGATGCGTGTGTTTGGCATGTTTGTTGTTTTGTTGGTGGCTTGTTGCATGTGTGAGCGCACGGTGAGGTGATTTCATTTATCGTGTCCTTGTGTCTTGCATTCTGTTTATGTTGGTGTTGTCAACGCACCTGGCTCAGTGTTTACATTGTGGCTCCGTGCTTTAGTGTTGTGCTTTGTGAACATGCAGGTAATGAGTTCTCTCATTGGCTGCGTGTTCTAGTCTCATTTTATGTGAGCACATGGCTTATGGTGTTTCTTTGTGTCATGTGCTCTCATGTCTATTGTCTAGTCCCACCCTCCTTGTTAACCCATTATTAGTTTATCCTGTTCACCTGTTTGCTTGTTAATTATTTCTGCTTATATTCTCCTCATGTCTGCTGTCCTGTACCAGTTCAACATCGTTTATCTCCGTGTCCTGTTGTGTGTTCCAGTCTTGATCCCTGCCAGCCTGCGCAGTCAAGTTTGTTTTAATATTTTGTTTTCCCCATGGGGGGGGAAGTTAGTTTAGCCTTTTGTTTTATTATAAGTAAAAACCCGTTTTCATTGCATCAGTCCTCGCTCCCTTTCCCCACCCAGGTTTTACAGGTTTTAGTAAACAAATTATTTGCTTTTAGCTGCTGCATTTTGAACTGCTTGAAGTTATCTTTATATATTTTTTTCATATAGGAAAAAAAAAAACTGTACAAAACATGAGAAAATGGTTCTGCATATATCCAACAGATCTAATAATAATAATAATAATAATAATAATAATAATAATAATAATAATGAGATTAAATACACTTATGTGAGGTGTTGGCCTATGATTGCTATGAGTATGAAATGTACTATAAATCATTTATATATTTTGAATTTGAAGAGGATGGATTAAAGAGAGTTGTAAATAAAGCTATACAAGTAATAACAACAATTTTGAAGTAAAAGGAAGTGAATCGAACAAGACACTTCATGAAATATTGTACCTAAAATTAAAATAAGTAATAAAAAAAATCCATAAAAAAGACAATAGAAAATAATAATAATAAATAAATAAACAAATAAATGATACAATTTTTAAAAGATTATACAGATTTCCACAATTTATGCTTTTTGATAAAATTTGTGACAGATTGCGGTGGCACTTTGGCACAATGGATAGCTCTTTTGCCTCACAGCAAGAAGGTCACTGGCTCGAACCTTGCCTGGGCCAGTTGGCATTTCTGTGGCATTGTGTGGGTTTCGTCCGGGTGCTCCAGTTTTCCCCAAAGTCCAAAAACATGCGCTATAGGTGAATTGGGTAAGCTAAATTGTCCCTAGTGAATGAGTATGAATGGATGTTTCCCAGTAATGGGTTGCAGCTGGAAGGACATCCGCAGCATAAAACGTGCTGGATAAGTTGGCGGTTCATTCTACTGTGGCGAACCCTGATTAATAAAGGGACTAAGCCAAAAAGAAAATGAATAAATGAATGTTGACAGACTGAATTCTTTGTTTCAGTGGTCTATCTGTTCATCTAAAAATAAAGCCAAATAACAATGAAACACTGCTTTCTTCATTTCCCCAATTATTCCTGAATAACTGGCTTCGGCAAAACTGCAACAAATTTTCCATTCATTAGCATATTTTTTTCCGAAAGCAAACATTATGTTTATAGAGCTACAGTACGAGTCTCAGCACTGCATGATTGAGCCATAATAGCCCGTTCTCAAACCTGCAATTATGACTCATTTTCTAACCGCACATAACTAGGAATACAGATCGCATCAAGGCTTTGCCTCATATGCATAATGAAGAGCTTTATGTCATCTGTCAACCCCTTTAATGTACTCGCAAGACTAGTACCAAACAGTAATTGGTTACTGTGCATGTTAATGAAGGTTATGAGAGAGATGTTGTCACTGGCTTTTTATGATGATGCATTTGACTATACTTTACTGTAAACATAGGGATGGGGGAAATGGTGAATTATTTATGCATTTAAATGTATGAATGAAATAAAAACATGTACTGTAAGTAAAGTTAAATGAAACATTAATTTGTTTATTTAATGCAAATGCATTGTTTTTTCTTCTCTAAAATATATAGCAATGCTCTATACTTCAAAGACTTAAAAATCTTTATTGCCCACACGTGTGGAAATTTGTTTTCGGCCTCCCAAACATCACAAACACAAAACACAGAGCACAAACACAAAGCTTCCTACACCACAGATTACTGACACACAACCCTAGCTATGAAACCACTGAATAACATACAAACTACTTTATTTATTCAATATGATAATAGCAGATGGTATGAAAGATTTCTTAAAAATATTTGTTTTTGCTGTGGGTACTCTGTATCATCTACCAGAAGGAAGCTTTTAAAATTCATAATAAAGAGGATGGGTGGCTGTGTGGTGGATCTGTGAGGCTTTCCGTCAGGTCTGTTTATATACAGTTCCACAAGCTGGTTCTGGGGGTCCGTTATGATCTTATTTGCTTTGTTGACAATCTTTGCAAGTTTATACATGCATCTAGCTCCAAGATTTCCATACCAGCAATAAATATTATAGGACATAATACTGATAAGCTTGTATTAGTTAATGTTAGGTAATTTGTTTACTAACATGTTTTTTTTTTTCTTTACAGTATACTGTACTCAGGTACACAATATATCCAGTGCAGAAATACTAATTGCAGAAAAGGATATATAAAGTATTAGCTTATACTATACAATAAGGTTTCATTAGTTAATGTATTTACTAACATTAACTAATAATGAGCAGCATTTATTGATCATAGTTCAACATTTACTAATACATGATTAACATCCAAATTCATGCATGCGAATGCACCTTGAGTTAACATGAAGTCACATCGAACAACTGTATTTTCATTAATTAACATGAACAAATACTGTAATAAGTGTATTGGTCATTGTTTGTAAACAGGTTCACGTGTTTTGTATGTTTGTTGTAAATGCTTCCTATTATAAAAGCCACACACAGCAAATGCCATCTGCCATCTATTGCTTGCAAAACAGACAACAACATGACACCAACAATTTACATACCAATGAAATTTACAGTGAAGTACAATTCAGTAAATATCAAGAAATTTAAACAATGCTGCACGTGTCTCTTAAAAATCAGTTTTATTTTGAATTAACACACTAATAGGCGGCGCAATGGCATCGCAGTGGGTAGCGCTGTCACCTGACAGCAAGAAGTTTGTTGGTTCGATCCTCAGTTGGGTCATTTGGCAATTCCATGTGGAGTTTGCATGTTCTCTCCGTGTTCACGTGGGTTTCCTCTGGGTGCTCCGGTTTCCCCTACAGTCCAAAGATATGCGCTATACCAGCCTGATCTCATGAGAAAACGTAAGTATTTTACGTTTTGGCAGTTTAGTGGTCAATTCGTACGAATTTGTACGAGTTCAGTCGTACGAAAATGTACGATTTAAAAAAGGAGGCGTGGCACCTAACCCCACCCCTTAACACAACCATCATTGGTTGATGAGCAAATCGTACTAAACTGTATGAATTAGATCGTACAAATTCATACGAATTAGCCACTAAATCAAAAGTTGCGAATTGCCGTGAGATAGCGTTGGCTATACTGTAGGTAAATTGAATACAGTATAAATCAGGGATCACCAATCTCGGTCCTGGAGGTCCGGTGTCCTGCAGGGTTTAGCTCCAACTTGCCTCAAAACACCTACCTGGATGTTTTAAGTATACCTGTTGAGAGCTTGATTAGCTTGTTCAGGTAGGTTTGATTGAGGTTGGAGCTAAAATCTGCAGAACACCGGACCTCCAGGAACAAGTTTGGTGATCCCTGGTATAAATGGTGTACTGTAAATAAGAGTGAAAAAAGTTTGAGAGTAGGCATGCCTGTACTTTCCATTAATCCTTGCTTTTCTATAAAAAATAAAATAAAATAAAATCGATAAATTATATCTTCACATATCTTTTTTACCAGTTCATTTGAACAAAGAGTCAATTAATTTAATTGACTGCAATCCAGTTATCAAATCAGTCAACTTACTTTACACCCATTCTCATTACTCCATCCTCAGATGTGTCTGTGTTTAAATCTAGCATTATTACACTGCTCTGTGTTTTTCATAAAATTTGGCATTTGATTTCTAATACAGTCAGTGTGCCATAGCTTTACTGAAAGAACCGTTCTCTGAAGTTGTTAAAGCTGTAGCCTGGACAGCGCAGTGACATCAGGGGGCTGATTTATAAAATGTGCATAGAAACATTCCTAAACATGCACACATACTAGAATAAATTATAATATACTGTATTTATTATTGATTTTGACTCATATGATGATTTTAAGTGGTTAAAGTCAGTATTTAAGCTATATATTTTTTTTTTTACGTAATTTTTTTTTTACTTACAGCCACGCACATTCTCCTATCAGTTTAGTTTTTTAGTTTAGTTTAGTTTAGTTTATTTGTTTACAGGGTCAATGCCCATTAATAAACATTACTGTAAAATGTGCCAGAATTAGCCAAGAATGGCTATTTTTCATCAGGACAGTTTTCATATAACTTTTGCATGAGAAGTGGCGTGCACACATTTGCTTCCCTGTTTTGTGTGTACACCATGTTTTTGTATGAGACCCTAGGACTTTTCATGTTCTTTAACATTTGCAGTTTTTTTGTCCCATTACCAAATGTATTTTTAGTATTCTTGCCCTTTGCATGTTTTCAGCAAGCAAAACAGGCCATTGTGTTAGTCTGTTAGTCAGAGTATCAAATTGCTACCATCTTCTCTTAGATCCATTCCATATAGCAAAGAATTCTGCCCTGGATTTGGAATATAGCATTTAGGCCAAACATGGACCAGGTTTGGCAGAGGAGGCACCATCTTTAAGACGGCACACAAGACTTGGGCCAGACGTCAAATGTAGCATTTAGCCCAGATGTTGATATGTGGTCCACATAAGTTTAGCCTATCTTGACCCACATTTAAAATACATGTACAATATTTTTGAGTAAAGAAAATAATTCTACCATTCAGGTCACTTTGAGAAAAAGCACACCCATAGCGTGCCTAAAGTGCATTGCGTCATAGGTTAATCACTTTCATTGCAGTTGTGACACACCAACATACAGTATCTGGCCCAGTTCAGGTCCATTTATGGGTTATTCACTTGGCTGAGACTTGTCTTCACAATTTCAGCCCCAAAAAGGCAGTTTTTATGTAAACAAACAGGCAAATGTATAAAAGTTTTCCAGTGTTTGTCATTAAACGTTGTGTAAATGAGCCCCTGAGTTTTACAGGCTTTCTTTTTACAGACTAACTTTAGCTTTAGATGAGTTAGACATATGATCAAACAACCATTAAAGAAAACATGTTAACAAATTGATTGAAAGCAATATTTGGTGAAAAATTTAACAAAACAAGCAATTTAAAAGCAATACAAGCAAAATTGCTTTTGTATTTTCAACAGAACAGAAGTGTTAAGGCTTTTAAATCTATTTAAGGACAACACAAGAATTGTACAAATTTGTACTTTTTGAATATGTTTAGGAGCTGCAACGCACCCAAGGTATAATCAGAAAACTGGCAACTGGTAATAGAGTTCTACATGAATGTTTGTATCATCACTCAATCAATCACTCAATCAATAAATCAATCAACCAATCAATCAATCAATAAACAAATAAACAAATAAATTAAAATTAACAATTTTATGTGGCATTGTTGTAGTTTTCCAAAATCACATTGTGATTATCAATTGATTTGGTAGTATGTGAAAAAGTGCTTGTGAGCAGGGGTGGGCAGTATTTATGATACAAGTATTTGAAATATGTATTTTTAAATTCAAAATAGTATTTTGTCATTTGTATTTGATAGGGTTTATGAAAATGGGTTAATATTTTGTATCAGAATACTTTAGTGTCTTGTATTTTTGTATTTTTAAAATACTGTAAAATATGTTGTAAGAAGTTGACATGATGACATCATAAAAATATGGCCTCAGATTGATGATTTCTCAGTTATTTGCATAGGCGTGAGATCAGAACAGAAAATTGATAAGAAGGGTGTCAATACTTGGAGGACGGATGAAAAAATTGTGCAACATGTGATGAAAATAACAGACATATGGCAAGGATATATTTGGGAGCAAGTCCACTATCATTGAAAATAGTATACTGCACAATGCTAAGACCAGTAATATATAATGACAGTATAGTGTACAATTTGGCATTAACATCTTTGCTTTTGAAATGAGATGGAATAAAACATCAGTGCAAAAACAGGAATATGGAGCCTACAGCACATAAGATTAGATTAGATTAAACTTTATTGTCATTACACATGTACAAGTACAAGGCCACGAAATAGAGTTTAGGTCTAATCAATATCAGTCTCAGTGCTGGTGGAAATGCAGAGGAAGTTTAGAATTAGAACAGAAAAAAAACAGCTAAAGATGGTGTACTGGTGTAAACTGAGACACTTCCAGTTAAAGTGGCACACCACAGTATATTAGACACAAATATTTATTAATACTCCAATCTATATAGACTGGTCAAAAAATTAAACTTCAATTTATTATTAAAATTGACATTATTTTTATTATTATTATTAAAGTTGATTTATTTCACTAATTCTATTTAAGAAGTGAATTTCATTTGAAGTTTATACATTTGATTTTGATGACAACCAATGAAAACCCCAAATTCAGTATCTCAGAAATTTTGAATATTGTAAAAAGATTCAGTTTTGGCTGGTTCAGGTGTGTTTGATTAGGGCTAAACACTCCAGGACACCGGCCCTACAGGAACGAGCTTGGACATCCCTGGTCTACACTCTCAGAAATAAAGGTACATGAGCTGTCACTGGGTCAGTACCTTTTCAAAAAGTACATATTTGTATGTGAAGGGTCCATAATGGTATCTCAAAGATACTTTTTAGGGCACTAAAAAGTGATTTGGGCACTAATATGCACCTTTGAGGTACCACTGTGGGCTCTTTGGGTACAAATATGTCTTTTGAAAAGGAACTGCCACAGTGACAGCTCCTCTACCTTTATTTCTGAGAGTTTAAAAATGCACAACATATTAAAGCATCTTTGGGTTTTCTCTGTTTTCTATAAAACCAAATTAGATATAGCGGATGTATGGTGTCATTAGCAAGGTCGGACAAGAAGACTAGTCACCAGTTAAAATAGCTTTTTTTCTCTGGATTTGGACATCTCAAACATTTAGGATAATGCAAGTACCTTAGTCAATAAAAATATATAAAACTGCTCTAGTGTTTTTTAGAGGTTTTAAACAAACCATATATGTTCTTTAATGGATTGTGAAAAGAAAATAATATATTTAAATTCAATTGTACACTACAGTATTTTCTTAAAAGATGGGGCTTCATCTGCTATTTCTTTACATTTACACAACATCACTGTTCAAATAATAGGCAAGTGGCAATAGCAAGAGAACGACATATTACATTGTCTGATGGAAGCAAGCTTTCATATTCCCACTGTGCATCTCAGGGCATCTTGGCGAAATAGGATGGTGATTGCCCACTATTTCAGCAGCCTTAGTTGCAGAAGGTTTTTTTCTCATCTAGTTTCTTCATAGGCTATTCAGGCTTACAATGGATCTATTGAAATGAGACTCTAGGGACAGGCATATAGGCTTTGTGGCTATGAGAAACATCTGTCATCATCAGACAACCTGAAGAATGTTATTAAAATATAAGATTGTTTCATGGTGTAAAATTAGACCTTAGGACCAAAAGTAGAAGCATGTTTGGACTTTGTACTACAATATATATTATATATATATATATTTTTTTTTTCAGCCACTTATAAGTGTAAATAACAATATTGTTTAGTGCATTTCAACAAAACAGTTTCATCAAACAGTTATCTTATGTCCATTAAAATAAGAGATTGGCAACCAACTTTAGCGACAGAAAGATAATACATTTAAATTAAAATGAGTTATTGTAAAAATAAAAAATAAAAAAATAAAAACTACAAATAACAATTTAACTTTTTTTTTATTAAAATTTAAATTTTATTTTTAATATTTTTATTTAATATATTTTCCCATCACAATAATTTGGGTGTATATATTTTTGGACTTTTGGATTTTTTTTTTTTTTTGTATAAATTAGCATTTGGTACTGACTAATCTAATGCATATGCACAAAAAAAATATTGTAAAGTATCATTATTACAAAGTCTTGTAAGTGATGATTAATGGAGCAAATAACATTTTCAGAGGATTTCCGATAATATTCAAAATTTTTTCTGGAGAAAGTCTTATTTATTTTGGTCAGAATAAAAAACTGTTTTTAGTGTTTAATAATAATAATAATAATAATAATAATAATAATAATAATTGGGAAATATGTGGGTGTTTTCCAGTTATGGGTTGCAGCTGGAAGGACATCCGCTGCGTGAAACATATGCTAGATAAGTTGCCAATTAATTCCGCTGTGGCGACACTAGGTTAAGAAAGGAACTATAAGCAGAAAAGAAAATGAATGAATGAATAATAATAATAATAATAATAATAATAATAATAATAATAAAGATACCCTGGCGCCACGGTGGCGAAGTGAGTAGCACGTTCGCCTCACAGCAAGAAGGTCGCTGGTTCGATCCCCGGCTGGGCCAGTTGGCATTTCTGTGTGGAGTTTGCATGTTCTCCCCGTGGTTGCGTGGGTTTCCTCCGGGTGCTCCGGTTTCCCCCACAGTCCAAAGATATGCGCTACAGGTGAATTGGGTAAGCTAAATTGTCCATAGTGTATGTGTGTAAATGAGAATGTATGGATGTGTTTCCCAGAGATGGGTTGCGGCTGGAAGGGCATCCGCTGCGTAAAACAAATGTTGGATAAGTTGGCAGTTCATTCCGCTGTGGCGACCCCGGATTAATAAAGGGACTAAGCTGAAAAGAAAATGAATGAATAATAAAGATAAATATTACTAGACCTCTTGAGATATATATGCCAGCATCTGTCTACTGCTTTTCCATTTGCCATAGGTCACAGTCCTCCATAAAGAGACTGATTAAGAGAGACACAAATGATCCATGGGATACCGCGGTGTTTCTCACCACCATCTGACATGCAGTAATGGAGCTGCCATCTATAAGTCTGATTGTGAATTTCAAAGTGCCAGACTGTAACATTCAACTCAAGCTAGTGGTGTGAGATCTTTTACTTTTCACATCCATATATCTGTGGCATTAGTGCTAATTGTGTGGTTGTCAAGTTTAAGAACTGATCTCTACAGACAAAGAGACAGGACGACTTCAGAGCAACATCTGAACTCATTGCCACATGATGAAAAAGTCAATATCATATACCTTTTTTTCCACACATCTCACAATCCTGACAGCATTTTAACTGCATAACAGAATTGAAAGACCATAGAAAGCATAAAGTGATATATTATATTGCTTATTTCTCATGACAGCTATACATTACATAATAAAACTTAAAACTATTCATCTAAATTATATATCCAGTCCTTTATCTATAGATCCATTCTGGCTTTAAAACTTGAGAAAGCATAAAAGCCAACTAGGACAATGTACAGTAGAGCTTTATACCCACATCATAGCCTTGTGGTCTTTGTCAGATTAGATTGGCAGTCTACATTTACCGATATGATTAAATGAGAAGTGTTGCTCACATAATTGTTTGTAATTTGATAACAAAATAAAATTACACTTTTTTAGCCCAATATTGTTATGATGTGGTAGTGAAACAAAGGTGAGTGGCGTGCAGTCTAAGATTTTTTATTTTATCCAAGGAATATATGCAAAACAAGAACATAGGGCAAAATCCAGACCTTCATAAAACAAACATTAATTCGAGGTTTACATTAAAACCAACTGATGACAGGACAGTAAAACAGAAGGACATATATACTGTAGTGGCAAGAACAATTTGCACTGAATGAGCTAATTAAATGACAAGGGGGTGACAATCAACAACCGTGCAACTAACAAGGATAACTACAGTAAGTAGACAAAGAGAACAACAAAGGTGGACAAGGGGGAAGGATGGATGGTGTGCAGCTGAAGCGAACCTGAATCATCAAGATGAGGTTGGCTTTAATCAAGAGGAGCCGATGGGTCAAACAGCTGTAACAGGTCATATGGCAGATATGGCTGTTCTGGCATGTCAGACAGCAGGTTTGGTTGGCTTGGTAGCAGAAGTTCTGGTGGCAAATATTCATGGAATTCAAGAGGCGACTGCTATTCATGGAATTCCATTGGTGGAACATTTGTGGAACTCGGTGGTCTCGGCTGCTCTGGCAGCAGAGGTTCTGGCAGCAATAGCAGCTCTGGCGGCAGTGACCAATCTTGAAGCTTAGATGACAGTAATTTTGCAGCTCAGTCAATGGCAATTCTTAATACTGAGGAACAGAAACTATGGCTGTTTCTCAATTCAAAAAATGCCTTGAAAGGACTTGCATTCTTATGAAGACGGGTCTTGCCAGGTTACCTCAGAAAAACAAAATGAGGAGATCAGGAGAACACAGAACACATCCTCTGAGAAATGAGATGCTGTGTTCTTCCTTATAGTCAAATAACCTTCACATATTTTTGACGAAAAATTACTTAAACATTACAGCATTCATACACTGATTTATTGTTTTTCCATTTTTTAGTAAAAATAACATGCACAAAAACCTTACAAATAAACTTTGCACAATACAAATAAAACAGATTTTAATATGAATGCCAGCAAATAAACACCTTTAATGTGTTTATGCCTTTATTAAGATTGTCATGTTAATGTTTGCTTCCACCGTCTCATTTAGGGAAACTTCTAAATAAGTTTTGTGATAAATAAGTTATGTTTCTGAACTTAATAATAAACAGGTACAAAATGCTGCACTTCCCACGTCCTTCATTCAGCCGTAATGACTTCTGGGACTTCTCTGGCGAGTGTTGCGCTCAAGTCTGCATTGATGTATCCTCGATATCAAGAATGCATCCGGGAACTTTCACGCATCCTCAGTTCTTGAGGTCTTGAGTTTTGGAACTGAACTTCAGTGGTTGATGATGACATTACATGAGAACACAAGGACACAAGATTGCTGAAGAATGCATATTGATAAACAGCCCATGACAGGGAGAGACTCAGGACATAGCCATCTTGTGAGCTGACTGCAGACTGGTGACGGCCATCTTGTAAACTGGCTGACTGGAAACTATCATTTTGAGAGCCATTAGACTGGTGGTGGTCATCTTAAAAAACAGAAATAGCAGGCAGGCACTATGACCATGGACATCGCAAGTGCTGAGGCTGCGTTGCCTGCATTTTTGGAGTTGAAAATTTTATTAAAAACCAAAAAATATACATGGTAAATTTGGCAAATTATAAATATTTTTAAGTGTACATCATGAAAACAAAAATCTACACTTTATGTGAAAGGCTGTTTTGGTTGGTCATAAAGCGATGACCTTAGATAACATCACCATTACTCATCTTGATGGCTTGCGGGAATACATTTCCACTGACCCTCTATGAATCAGACTTATAGCCGTGGAAACCTTTGTAGGATTACAACAGTAAAAAGGGGACTATTCAATGATGCCCTGCATCCCTAAGAAAAAAAAATCTGTTAACAGGGAAAGAATTTGCCCTTTTTGTGTTTCTCCAAAAAGATTGACATATCAGATCACTTACAGAATACTGTTACAGTATTTGTACCCTGTCTTGTACTAGACAAAAAAGGGTGTTATTTAAATCAATGATCTCTATTAAAACATCATATCCACTTGTTGGTTGGATGTGAAATAGAAAAATCCTCATGCTGTGTAAAAGTATAAGTGGGTGATTCCCCACAGCCAGAACAATTGTTGAAAGCAGCAAGGAACAAATCTTTCACCATTCCCTTTCCTATGTAATTGTGATTGATTGGCTTGAACATAAACATTTTCCACCACAACCTTTCATTGCAATGCCACGGAACAATTTCTTACTATCAGCACCGAGCAGAATCGCTGGAAAATTTGGCTGCTTTCTCCTTCTAGCCAGTGGAAAGCTGTACAGTGTGTTGCATTATTGTGTGTGTGTGTTCTGAAAAAAAAAAAGAGAAATGCAAAAAGATATGGAATATCATGCTTAATTATGAATAAATTATGACAGGATTTTCATTTATTGATGAACTAATCTTTTTGAAAACACTAAACAACTTTTTAAAAGGCAGCTTTTTAAAATCCCATCTTTTGCGAGCTGTTTTGGGAGCACTTTTGGGAGCCCTTTTTCAAAATTCCTGGTTAAAATATGATCCAAATCCCTTCCATTTTGAGGGCCATCACAACTTGAGGTAGTGTGGTTTTCCTGCCCACTGATTTGAGTGACAGCCGCATATTAACATGTCTCCATAGTAATGAGGACAAACATATCAACAATACAGGATGTGCACAAAGCAGCTGGGATTAGAAAAACTGTTCAGCTCGCTGTGATGATCAATCATCATCAAATGTGATCAGGAATGAATTTTACAAGTTTAAAACATTTTGTTTTAAACAGTGTGCGCTTGAAATGAATTACAGCGATTTACAGAATTTCAGCTTTACTTTATAACCACAGCCATATGTCAGTACAAATATAAAAGAAGTCACTTCAATCACGGTTTGTGGATGTTAAATCAGGGTTATTTCGTACATTAACATAACGGAAATTCATACAGCAGTGGATATTAATGTGAATTATTTCACATCACTTTGTGTGTGTGTGTGTATGTGTGTCCACTGTGTGCGAGCGTGAACCAGTCCAACAAATCAAATAATCACTAAGAAAGTTCTTACTGTAGTATTTCAAACAAACGTTATGTGAGAACTGCTTCCTTCATGTCTGTCACAGTGCTGTTTATCTCATGCAGATGCACAGGCAACAAAAATAGCTTTATTGTGTACAGAGCAGAAAATCCAATATTCTGAAAGTACCATAAATAATCTGATGTGTGTTTTGAGCTGAAACTTTACAGACACATTCTGGAAACACAAAAGACTTATCTTAAATCTTAAAAAAGGGTAAAATAGGTGCCCTTTAAGTAAAAATGTTTTATTTGTAACTGGATAATTGAGCTGTGAATTCGATTATCTCAGCTAATTAATATCATCTGCATTTTGAGAGTGTTTTTTTATCAAAAAATAAAATTAAATTCTGACTTTTATTCAGTCATTAATTTTCCTTCGGCTTAGTCCCTTTATTCATCAGGGGTCACCATAGCGGAATGAACCGCCAACTTATTCAGCATATGTTTTACACAGCGGATGCCCTTCCTGCTTCAACCCAGTACTAAGAAACACCAATACACTCTCACACATACACTACGGTCACTTTTGTTTATTCAATTCACCTATACTGCATGCATTTGGACTGTAGGGGAAACCGGAGCACCCAGAGGAAACCTACACGAACATGGGGAGAACATGCAAACTCCATACATAAATGCCAACTGACCCAGCCGGGACTTGAACCAGCGACATTCTTGCTGTGAGGCGAAAGTGCTAACCACTTGTCACCTTGTCGCCAAACATTCTGACTTATACTGTACTTACATATTGAAGGTGCAATAGGTGATTGTCTTCAGAAACTTTATTTGTTGTGCTGGTTAAAATCTCTTGACTTTCCGATAGTAATAAATAATGTAAATGATCTAAGTGAAGTTGTACAAACTAATTTCACGAGGAGCATGTGATAACGATTGATCGCCGATGGCCTCTCATCCGTTATCAGCAATAATCCAATCAGATTTATTCAAGCTTGCAAGAAATAGACTGATTTCACCCTTCTACCTTACCTTTGTTTTGGATGAATCCCCCCTTCCACCCCATCTCCTCATTTTTCTCCCTTTACCAGGGGGAGCTCTCGAGATCTACCTGATCTCAGACCCACTTATATGCTAATTGACCATGGAGGAGCCCTGGGCTCAATTTTCTCAGAGCTCAGGGTTCTCTCCCGAGACAGCATGCCAACCCTGCTATTAGCGTCAAGCATATCTAAGTGTGAACTTTTGAAATGTATTTATATGTATTTTAAAATGTAGGATAGCCCATAGAAATATTTTTTTTTTTGTCCAATTAAACATTTTGGGCCACAAATTACGAAAGACACCCTAAACTCTCTGTCAACAAATTTAGATTTGCGCACCCTGTTTACAAGGATAAATACCTGCTGCAGCTAACAGAGAGAGACTGGCAGGCAAACACCATCAATCTGTCCTTTTTTCTGAAAGATCAACTTGGCCTTGTATCCATGAAAAGAAAGATTTGAAAGGGCTTCAGCCGGAAAAAAAAAAAAAAAGCTAGACCAAAAGTGTTCTAAATCCTGAATCAATATCAGAATTGCTTTTGCATGTTAGAGGAAACTATGCAGTTCAAACCCACTATCTGAAGGATGACACCATGGTTGCAGTATCTATTGTAGACAGTTATAATTTTTTAAAAATTATGTCAGTCATGAAAAGGACTGAATAGGCTCTATGCACAAAAGTGTAGCCACTGAAAAAAATTCCAGCAAAAGGTTTATGTCACCATTTTCAACAGCATTAAAATCGCAAGTTAATTAAAATATAGTCAAACAGACCTAAGCATTCATTTAGTTGTTTAAGTGTAAAATGAGATGAAAGACTGTTTAAACACAAGTGCTGTGAGGAGCAGTGAACACAGTCAAAATGAAAAACATTATGTGTTAGTTGTTGTCTTTGTAATGTAGGTTTAATGTGAAATGCGATATGGATGACTTCTGTTTTTAGCGCTCTTTTTTTCTGTAAACTTATTTAGTTGAGTGTCAAAACAATAGTAAATATAGTGCCCTTGCACCTAGCCAGTTATATGGATAATACCCTGCCAGCCTCTCAACAACTACGCTTATGTTGGACAAAGTGCTTGATATAATGCAGTTTTTCAAATGAATTACATGATATAGTGTTATAAGATTGTCTATGGTCATCTATTAGGTGCACGATCAAGCACAATGAATGTGAATATGAATGTGTATTTTTTTTTTTGTGCATGTGAATTGTTTTTGTGAATGTAAATAAATATTTTACGCACATGAATTTGATTTTATGCACATGAATTTGGCTTCGCATGAGCACATCGTGTCTTTTGTATGAATTTCTTTTGAGTCATATCTGACTCCATAAAACAAATACAATCTTACTCATTTACATGTGTTAGTTGATGAACTATTCTAATCATCTCAACTTGCATCAATCAAACTGGACTGCACTTTCAATACCCATTATTACCCATACTGATGTTCGAATCAGCACAAAACAGCACACAGTATCTGACTTTGCACCACAACACTTGTCGTATGGCTCATTTTTTGGAAATTGAGATTAACACAACATTGCAAGTGATCAACTGATACAACTTACATTTTTAGACAATCTATCTGACCCTGCTCCACAAAACCGGTCATAAGAATCCATTTTTGGAAATTGAGGTTTAAGCATTGCTTTCCATAGATGTATGGTTTGTTATAGTATGATGATATTTGACTGACATGCAACTATATAAATATTTTGAATCTGAGGGTTAAAAATAAAATCTAAATAATAGAGATAATCCTCTTTAAAGTTGAACAAACTTAATGGCATTACGTGTAGCGATCAACTGAATCTACAAATATGTGACACTGATGAATTGAGGATTCCATTTAGGAGACCAATCACTCCTGAGTTTTTATGGACATGGGTCAATGAAAAAAAATCTGCATATTAGGCCACTCCCATGCATTTGCATATTTAAGTGCATCTCATTTGCATTCATTTTTGCTTTAGATAAAACTACAGTATCACTACATTGAGTTGAGTGTGCTAGAACCACCTCTCTGTGCATACACTGGTGAATCTAGAAGCAGTTCTCTGGGTTAACATGCTGCTGCTGGGCACCTTGCTGAGTGAAAAAAAGAGTTTCATCTAGTTCCAGTTCCAGTCTTTTTTCAAAGAGTTTGGTCTGTCTGTGCACATCTGAATGCAATAGATTCTTATCTCTGGATGACGGTCACGAGTTCTGTGCTACAAGCCTGGTCTTCCAGTATGTGCTGGCAATGCTTGCAAGTAGTATGTGGTAATTACAGAACTCCCACTCTTTGTTCTGCTGGGCAAACCCTTGCAGATCTTTTACTCACTCCATGCCTCTTCCAAAAAAATGTCCAGCAAATTCTGATCTCAATGTGGAAATGATCGCTTTGCTTTTTCTTTGTCACTTGCTCCTCCATAAACTCTACACCCTGCCCCCTTCTGCGGTAACCTTTTTATATGTATTCTAAGTACAATTAAGTATATGTTTTATCATTTCATGTTATATCATGTCATGATATAATGTAAAGTATCATCTTACTTTATAACTAATTCAGCATAACCATATCAAAATATTGTTAGTAAATCATTACATTTTCAAGTGTTGTGAATTACTTTGCCTTTAACCTTGATTACAATACAGTATAATCACATACTGTAATAGCAACACTTTCTGCACTTAATTTCTGTATAAGACTGCAGGAGGTAGTTCTGACTTGAAATTAGGGCTGTAACGATACACCAAACCCACGATTCGGTTCGTATCACGATTTTTGACCCACGATTCGATTCGTATCATGATTTTTTTTCGTGAGGGGTGGGAATTTTTTTTTTTTAAACAATATTTTTTATCAATTCATTTGAAAAATCTTTATAAACTGAACACCAAAGAACAAGATTAACCATACAAATTATTAACTATATAAATAGCCAAATATAAAATAAATAATAGACAAAGCTATAACACTTCTGTTTTTTGTAACGAAATACTGTTGAAAAACAAACAGAACTAAACTCCATTGTGGAGATGATTCGAGCATGTTGAAAATTATTTTTCAATCAAGTTCTCTTACATTTAAGAGATGTAAACTTTGCCTGACAAATGTGGCAGCATGTGGAGGAAACAACTAATTTATACAAAGCGCACAAGAATGAGGATGCCAAAATGGGCAATGCAGTAAAAAAAAATTGATGCAGAAGTCAGACGAACAGGTGCAGCCATCAATTAGTGATGCACAAAATATAGGAGGGACAATGTGAAGTGGAACAAATGCACTGATGCAGTAACCAAGAATCTCTGCGAAAAAAACAGTGTCTTTCAATACTTTTTTTTTCTTTCGGAGACCTCGTAACCACACCGACAGCTATAATGAATTGTCCGGACGTACATATTTCTCCAAAACAGCTATTCTACGAGCCTACAAACGTATCCGTGGTGAGCTGCAACAGCCCAATTCCACCACAGTTGAGTATTTTTCACTTACAACAGATGTGTTCGAGTACAAAAATGACACTTTACATGTCGCTAACTTTCCATTTCATTGACACGGAATGGACACTGGCGTCAAAATGCCTCCAAACTGAACCTAGCTGTGCCCAACACAATTGAGAAGATGGAGAAAGCCCGCACGGACCGTGCCCTTTCTGCTGTGAACTAATAAATTCTTATTTTCTCCAGAGCGGAACAAATTTTCACCGCACAGTTGGACAGGCACAAACAAAAATATAATTCATACATTTTTCTTGGAAAAAAATAACTTTTTGAAACGAATTTCGTTAGGTATGATTTTTATCTGAATTGTGATGTGGTTTTGGTTGGTCAGTTAACTACTAGATAAAAAAGAATAATGAATAACCTTTGCGGTGATGCGCTTCAAAACAAGCGCGCTAAATGCTTCAGCGCCAAAACACAAGTTGCCGTGAGATTGTGTTGGTTTGGTAAATAAAAAAGCCTAAGTAAAATTAAAGTTAAATATTCATAGTTTCAGAGAACCCCATATTAAAGTCGGGACATCTGGTGAACGCCCGTCCCTCTCTGTGCAGCCAGATTAACAGTGTGAGCAAAGCATCTTATATGCGGTGAAAACAAACGGCCGCTTCGACAGCATTGCCAATGTTTCGTTGTCTGTTGTCACGGGAACTTTTGATATGCTGATCTTCCAATCTATCACAGCCTCTTTACTTATTCTGTGTGTACTTTACGTATCATCTGTATGTTGGTTGTGTTGCCTGTCACTAAAGCACTTACGGCATATTGTGTGGGTCTTGTCGATCCAACGCTATCTCACGGCCAATTGCTATCCTTTATCTCCACTGGGTAGCTGAAATGTTGCCATACTGCTGACTTATATGAAGAGGAAGGGTCCGCAATCTCTGTGTTAGTTGCCATGTTTCCTCACGTTCTTCTTTAACTAGCTCAACTTTTGCAGGAAGGCGTTACATGATTGAAAAGTTAGTCACGGGTGTGTCGCGATTCTTCCTTATCACATCGCGACACAGGATCGTGGATCTTAGTGTCGCGATTTCGGTTTCATATCGCGTATCGTTACAGCCCTACTTGAAATGTACAGTTTTACGCCATCCTACTGATAGCGCTTTTAGTCCTTCAGCAGTACTACAGTTTGAACTGGTGTAGTTTAATTACCCTCCTAAAAACACACTTAACAACTTGTTGTCACTAGACAAACCCTGTCAAACCTAAAACATTAGTGGCATCATCTCAATTAAGGATGAAACTTTTGGTTAGTTAGATTAAACAAAATTAGAATCTTAAATTATGCTAATTTATACAGATATGTACATCTGCAGCACTTGAAAGGAGGAAATGGTTTAAAATGAAATAAAATAATACCAAATAAATATATATTAGCACTGTTGCCTCACAGCAAAAAGATCACTGGTTTGAGTCCCGGCTGGACCAGCTGGCATTTCTGTGTGGAGTTTACATGTTCTTCCCCTGTTCGTGTGGGTTTCCTCCAAGTGCTTTGGTTTCCCCTGAAGTTCAAATATATGCATTATCCGTGAATTGAATAAACTAAATTGACAATAGTGTATGAGTGTGTGTAAATGAGCATGTATGGGTGTTTCCCAATATTGGGTTGTGGCTGGAAGGGCATCTGCTGCATAAAACATATGCTAGAATAGTTGGCGGTTCATTCTGCTGTGGCGACCTCGGAAATAGACTAAGCTGAAGGAAAATGATAAAATTTATATTAAATATTTAACTCATTAACAAATCTACAAGACCCGCCAAGATGACAAGCACATCATGACTGTACTCTTGCAATTATGAGTGATAAGTGTAGTATCATTTAATATTAATCAAGTCAAAAGGAGCATCCAGTCCTTTTTTTGGGATGTGAGCATCAAGAACTTAAACTACAGTATCTCTAACAGTTGTTTGATCACAGTGATATGATGCTCTGACAACTCAGCCAGTTACAACAAATGTACTAAATGTACAAAATTAGTGACAGTGGTAGTGGTTGAGCTCAAGCAGATCAAATGAAAAGAAAATGAGAAATGTCTTGAGAGGGCAAGGCATGTCACACACTAGAGAGCATTTGATTGGTTAAGATTTGGGGGGACTTGGATTGGAAGAGAAGAGAGCCCATCCTCTAACTCACTCAGAGCCTGTGACAAGGTGCACTGATCCTGCAAGCTGAAAGGCATGCCATCCCAGAATGGCAGTGCACAGGCTGTCACAACCGGAGAAACAGAGAAACAGCAACAGCCTGGTGCTGAAAAACACCATTAGATGGTGTCCTCGGCCCTCCAGCAAGGAAAGCACAAGTCCCCTATTTTCTGGAGGGCCCGTCTCAGCATCACTTTAATGTCGGTTTAACAGACTTAATGGTGCTCTGGGATGGGGGGTACTGGGGAGGGGTGCTCAGCGAGAAGCAGCCAAGATGAATGGGTCAGCAGGAGGAGCGGTCTTACGAGGTTGGCAATAGATGACCCCACCCATTGCGCTCGACTGCTCTTTCCCCACAGTGTATACCTGGGTTAATTCAACAACAGTGTCGCTGAACAGGCCAGCCTGGGATATATGGGTGCATTAAGAGTGCAAGCTTTGTCAAAGTCATGCATGTCTGCCCAGTTTAGCCAGAGGTGGCATTCCTGAATCACTAGCGTGGCCATCGTCCTTCCCATGGCAAATGCAGCTGTCCTTTCCATGGTACAGAGAGCATAGTCAGTTGCAGTGCAGAGCTTGTGCATCAAGCCGTGGGTCGAAACCACCCTTGCAGCTAAGCCAATTCCCACCCTTAGTAGCACTGATATGTGGTTATTGCATGCAGGGCAGAAGCAGCCTGGCCTGCAGCAGTTTAGGCTCTGGCCCTGAAGGATGCAGGTAACCTACAGAAGATGATTTGAATGGGAGATGACGCTGACCGCACCAGGAAAAGGCACCATGTGTGCAGAAATTGAGCACAATGTCGCTAGATTTGGGGAATCGACTCGTACCTCTTGGCAGCTTCACTGTCAAGGGTGGTGAGATCTGTGCATGCAGATCAGGCCGAGAAATGAGTCCTCCAGCTCTGCGTGAGCTCATTGTGCACCACCGAGAAGGGGACGGGAGGTTTAGAAGGCCTGGCCTTCTTCTTAGCCTTCACGTAGCACCCATCTAATATCCAGACCCACCCCCAAAGCAGCCTTGGAAAGCACGGCCATCATATCTGTTTCTAGATCCGGCACGTCGCTCACCACCCCGGAGGGTTAGATAATGGCAGCCCATAGATAATGGCAGATAATGGCAACCCACCCTCCGATGCAGCAATGGACATCTGGGCCTCGGTGTCATCGTATGAGAAGGCTACCATCCGCGAGCCTGAGGGCAGTGGATTGACCCTCACTGTAACCCTCAGACTTGCCGAGTGCCAACTGACTTGCGGGGGACAACATCGGTGGTTTGCCCTGTTGCAAGAGCGGGCCGCAGTCTTATGTGCACAGACATGCCATCGCCATGATGCCATGCACTGCCCGCGAGCACCGCATTAACTTGCTGGACCCCCAGACTGATGCTGATGCTGCCAATTAATTGGTATTTTATTGCCCTGTTTAATTTCTCTTCAGAATGATTGATTTCTGATGAAATCCCCATAGTGGAAGTTTTCCACACAGCATTGTAGTTCCTCTTCCACTGGGGAACCATATTTAATTTGTGGTTATCTTGATTTAAAATATTTTATTTATTTATTTATTTTTTAAATGTTGGGTGATGGCAAAACCATGATTTTTGATTTGTAAGGATAACCTAATAAATTACTAATACTCGTATGCCATGCTGTTACAAAAAGTTACTAACAGAATATCTAAAGTGATCAATCAGAGTAAAGACTAATCTCTCTTTGTTGTCAACATTTCTTTCTTTCCTTGCAGTCAAAGGCGTTTTCTCAATAATTTGATTTGCACATATATAAGTAACTGTGACAGCATGTGATTAAATTCAGAGGTTGTGGTAGTAGTTAATCAATTTTAGCAGTTTATCATATGTTTTATTTCTTTCTTTTTCTGGAACACAAAGACTCAGAAATCTTTGAGAGCTCTGTGTTTTTCTGCTTGCTCTAAATGAATGAATCAACTTTTAGGCAGATCCTAATTTCATAGCAGAGGGAAACAGCTTCAAGGCTGTGTAACAAATCAGTGACAGTATTAGTGCTGACAGCAGAAACTCTGCAAGCTTTTGCCCAAGTGAGCTGAGTCAGTGTTTAAGCCTGACTGAAGTGAAGGATGTGTTGGAAACAGCGAAATTGCTCAACATACTGTGAGCCTCAAACACCATTGATTCCTCTTTCTTATATAAATCTTTTTTTTTTTAACAAAAGACCACAGTCCTTTGTCAAACAAGTGTCAATCAGAACATAACACTGACTGTCACTTAACATTTAGGATAATTAAAATGCATGTTCCCAGTAGTGTTTAATAATGTTTTCTTGTAAGAAAACAACAATGAAACATTTTTAAAGCTCTAATGCAACGAGCATTTAGCATCTCATTTCATCAGAATGCAGAACATGTTGTGGAAAGTTGCGCTGGATCTTAACAAACATCTTCTAAGTTTCAAAAAAGAAGCTGAGGTCTTCGAAGTTGTCAAGTTGAAGCGGTTTATTGTTACAGCAGAGATGGTCGATCGAGCTCTCTCCTCCTTAATGTTTAAAACCCACAGTTTATATACAGTTTTCTTATCCATAGGTCTAACATCATCTTATTCCCGGCTCCAATAGGCTCCTAGCTTTTTAATCAATGGCTGTATGTTTTTCTGTTTTTGCATTTCTTAAGGGTCAAAAGGACCCTAGCTTTTTAATCAATGGCTGTGTGTTTTTCTGTTTTTATCTTAAAGGTCAAAAGGCATGTGCTTACATGTTGTTTTCATATTTTCTAAATGATTCTCCTTATGTATGCTGTTTTAGTGAGGGTTGTTGCTTCAGTTATAAAGCCCACATGTCTGCGTCTTTCCTCTGCATTACTTGAATGTGTGCATTTAATAGTGGCAGATTATAGTGATTACATAATACTCATAATACAAGTTTCAATAGTTTCTCTATAGTTTCTCTCTATAATTCTCCTATATAATCCCCCCTCAGGGACTTAATCCAAAAGTCCCTTTTTCTAAATCCCTCACTGAAGTGCAACCTAAGAATCTAACATATTGCCAAGTTTTAACATACATGTGCAACCAAAATAGTTGCCCATCTATATCCTTATCAATTGTCAGTATCCTTGCGCCGCACTTCAGAGGAGACACGGAACCAAACATCTCCCCCCCACTTTTGACTTTTAGAGGGAGTAAAAGATCCCGCTCTCCCTAACTGCATGCTTTCTTGGGGAGTTCGACACACAATAATCATTAATCATGTTAAAAACATATGCTTTGTCAGCCTTGCTCGCAGCAACAGTCATACAGCAAATTCTTGATTAATCAGCATACAACAGAAAATATCAATATTTCTAGAACATTCATGGCGCCTCTTAAAAGAACTGTATCTGATGTTTTATCCCACGTCGCCAGAGGTACTTTTGAGTACTGTCTGGTGTTGGAGCAGACAGTGGGTTTTTAAACCGCCAGTAGAGTCTGCTCTTCTTCTTCTGTCATTGGAGACTGAGGTGTTTCCTAATCGTCCTCATCTTGCTTCTTTCCCAGTGCACCTCTGATATGAGCTCCGGCAGCTTCGATGAACTCCTAAATAAATCCAGAAATTTTATATTAGTAAATAGGGCTTGAGATGATCACACAATCTTTCATTTTAGTCCCCTGTAATCGTATTTTCCTGTATTATGGATGATGCTTTACTTAAAACTCTCTCCATTGTAACTCTATCTTTGTAATTCAAAGCTTTTATAGAATTAGTAAAAAGTTAATTAATTCAAACATATTAAAGATCAAAAGGAATTTAAAGTAGTATATATATTTTTGTCTTTAAAACTCATCCAACTGGTCCACATCTGGCCCGAAGACTTCATAGACATGGTCTCTGCAAAATCTGCTTGGCAGCCGCTTTAACTTTCATTCATCTGAATTTGCTTCATCATCAACAACTGCAGGACCATCTTCCAGACCAGCTTTTCACCTGCTGTTCCAATCGGGTCATGCTGTTCTGTATGGGACTCAAAAAAAACTGTTATTTGATGTTACATGCTGCTCCCTCTCTGTCTCTTGAATAGTTTCATGAATTATTAATGGATCTTTGTCCTGTTCTTCCCCTATATCATCTGGATCTTGTTGTCTGTCTTTCAATTTAGGTACCCTGGTACAATAATTTAGATGATACCATGTATTACTATTCTCTACCTGAATTGCAGTTGAAGTTGCTCTTACTACTGTATAAGAACCCTCTCTTCTAGGTTTATTCCATTTCCTCCTAAAGATTTTTAGATAGACCTGGTCTCCAGGTTGTATTAGACATGGTGTATCCTCTTCCTCTCTAAGTCCCCTGCTCTGTTCTTGTGAATGAATAATTTCAAGTATAGAGGTCAATTGTTGTATATATGCTCTTAGTTCAGTCTGCCACTGCTCTAGTGGGGGACCTTCATATGGCCCTCTAAGATGGGTAGCAGGCATTGGTCTGCCAGTGAGCATTTCATGGGGCGTCAAGTTCATTATTCTATAGCTTATCAAGGCTAATTATAGAGCATCCACCCAATTCATTCCTGTGTCAGCACATATTTTATTTAATTTTGCTTTTAATGTTCCATTAACTCATTCCACCATTCCTTGAGATTGGGGGGTGATATCTTAGCTTTATTCTCAATTGTTGAATCACTCTTTTAACAGTTTTCTGAATAAATGCTGATCCATTGTCTGAGCTAATCTGAGATGGAATTCCAAATCTGGGAATGACCTCTCTTGTTAAAAATTTAATCACAGTTCCAGCAGCTTGGTCTGGTGATGGCACAGCTTCTACCCATCTACTGAATCTGTCTATTATTACAAGCATATATCTTTTTCCTCTAACTGATTTTATCATATCAACAAAATCTATATATAGATGTTTAAATGGCCCTTCTGGCACTGGTATATGCCCTACAGGTGTTGATGTCCCTCTTCTGACATTATTTTGTGCACAAATTTCACATTCAGCCAGATAATTGTCTATTGTAGCCTGCAAATAGGGAGACCAAAAACCTTGTTGTTTTATCTTCCTAAGAACTTCCCCCCTCCCGCAATGGTCAAAACCATGGGCATCTGATATCAAAATAGTGGAGTGGGAGCAGTTATTAGTCCTTCATAGGATCTCCAAAACACCTCTGTATCCTTAGTGGCTCCTCTATGCTGCCATATTGACATCTCATAAGGCGTAGCTTGTTCCTGCATTCTCACTATAGCTTCCATTTGTGGTTTTGGCCTAATTAGAACAGGTGGGGCCATAATTGCTACCCTGCACCCAGAGGCTTGTTTGGCATATGAATCTGCTATATTGTTACCTTTTATGATGTAATCTCTACCTTTTTTTGTGTGCTTGACATTTAATAGTTGCCAGTTTTTTTTGGATACATCATAGCTCGGATCAAATCATTGATTTGGTCAGAATGCTGAATTGGAGTGCCTCAGTTTTCTTAAATCCTCTTTGTTTCCAAATTGCTCCAAAAAGATGACAGACACCATGCGCATATACTGAAGCTGTGTAAATGTTTACAATTTTGTTTTCACCTAAAGCATTGTCAATGCTTTCAATTCAGCCAATTGCGCAGAGCATGGTTGATCACAATGCAGTACCACAATTGGTTTAAATTTTTCTCCTTCCTTCTGGAATACAGCATACCCAGCATGGTATCTTAAATGATCTCTAAAGTAAAAACCATCCACAAAATAGTCAAGTTCAGCATTAAATATTGGAGCTGATTCTAAATCTGGTCTTAATCTGCTAAGGCCAAAGACTTAGAACCGTACTCACGGGGTGTTCCTTCTCCATCTGGAGGAATATAATTGTCTGGGTTTACTGTACTACATCGTTTTATGGTTATGTCGGGGTAAGTTAGAGGAGACAACTATGTCAAACTTCTTGCTTGAGTCAGAACAAATCTTCCCTTCTCCAATAATTTAGCTACTTAATGGTGTGTATAAATAATTATTGGATAACATGTATTCTGCATCAATACTGCTGATGCATATCCATCTTTCTGGTTAGCAACATATAAGTAGAAAGGCTTTTTTTTTTTAATAATCTGGTATGGTAAGAACAGGAGCCATCTGCAGCTCTCTTTTAAGTGACTCAAATGCTACCAGAGCATCAGTTGTCCATGTAAGAATTGCTCTTAAATTTTAGTGTCCTGCTTCCTTGATTAATGTCTGCAATGGAACAGTTTTTATAGCATAACTTTCTATCCAGTCAGCACTAAACCCTGTCATTCCCATGTCATCATTTGGCTTACTGTTTGAGGTTGCGGTATTTAGCGATTCCTTCTAATTGATTTGGTGATATAGCCGTGGTAGTGTAAGCTACTATTCGCCCTAGGTATTCTACCTGGGGTAAGCAATACTGCAGTTTTTCCCTTAAAACTTTATACCCTCCTTCTGCTAATTTTCGAAACACTTTTATGGAGTCTTGGTGACACTGTTCCAGTGTAGGGGAGCAGATCAGCAAGTCATCCACATATTGAATGAGTGTTTTATTATCAATTCTTCTAAATCTGTTTTTAAGATTTGATTAAGTATATGCGGTGAGTGCTTAAACCCTTGAGGCATTCTAGTGTATGTATACTGTTTGCCTTGATAGGTAAAGGCAAAAAGATATCTACTTTCTTCTGATAATGATATGCTGAAAAAGGCAGAGCACAAGTCAATAACAGTAAAATAGGTAGCTGTGGGTAGAACATTTGTTAACAGATTATGAGGATTTGGCACCTCTGCAGGCCAATCTTCTGTTTTCTCATTTATTGCTCTTAAGTCATGAACTAATCGCCATTTCGACTTGTCTACCTTCTCTATTGGTGATATTGGTGTATTACAGTCAACTGAAGTCTCTATCAATACTCCTGCCTTTTGTAATCCTTCTATGGTCTTTCTAATTCCTACTACTGCTTCTTTCTTTAGGGGGTATTGTGATCTTCTGGGAAAACTCCTGGTTTTGTTTTTATTCTACTTGGTTTGCTGATTTAACTAGTCCTACATCAGTTTCATGCTTTGACCATAATTCATCTGGAACATTTGTTTCCATTTCTTTTAACAGTCTAAGATTCTTTGATTGTACCATATCTTTTTCTATAGTTATCTCTACCTCATGGGGTTGCCCTATCATTTCAGATTCCTATAGTATCTTTAAGTAAATTGTATCCTTTGATTGATATATTCCCTCATTTTCAGTTGTCTCCTATTCTCTAGATTCTGCATGTCGTAGCATGGGTCCTAAATCTTGTGGAGAACATCCTTTACTAACATATAGGGTAACATGGGGTGTTGAATCTGGGACCCTAAACCAATCTCTGAGGAAGTCATTTTCTACTATTTTCAAAGCTGCTCCTTGAGGCCCTATTATTATATATGGGGATTTCAACAAGATCTTCTGATTTCTTGTTTTTTCAAGCCAAAGTCTTTCTAAGTCTTCATCTTTTTCATTATCGCAAATGACAGTGCAGTGAGGCTCTTCTTTTGGTCTTTTGGGATTCATCAGTTTTTCTTCAATGTACTTGCCCCAACCCGAAATTACTTTTTCTATTTCCTCTTTAATTTCTCCAATCCAATAAATGTTCATTCCTTGCATTCCCTGGTTCCACGGTCGTGGCATGTATTGTTGACGTTGGTTCTCATGTGGGCAGTCTCTCTTAATGTGTCTAGGCTGATTACATCCCCAACAGATTGCAGGCGGGCCTCCTGGCCTTTGTCCCTGCATTGGTCTACCTGTACCTCTTCCTCCATCTCTGGGTCTGGTCCAATTGTTTCCTCTTCTGGAATCAGTATTTACTTAGATGTTTATTGGGGCTCTTCCACCCTCTTCTATGTTAAATATAGTTGATCTTCAGCAGGGGGCATTGATGCAATTCCTGTATGACTTGAGGAATTAATCGCCACTGGTGCCATTATGATAGAATCTTCCTCCTTCTTTATAGCGGCTTGTATCTTCTTTTTTTTTTTTCTTACTTGACAATTTATCCAGTTGTATTTGTGTTCATCTTTGGAGCTCTCTCTCTTGTTGTTTCGGCTTCAGTTCTTGCTTTCTGTAATGTTCCACAGCATGTCAGACAAAATTACAGAATTCTTTGAAGGGTTTTGAATGTAACCTTACCACATCTTCTAGTTTTGTTTTTACTGGCTGTGGCATGGCCTCCAGTATTGCTGTTCTGAAAAGGGTAGATGGCACTGTGTCGGCCTCAGGATTCTTTTCCAGATCATCTCTCCATCTTTTTAGTTGTCTTTGGATGTAGCCTGTTGGGTTTTCAGTGTGATCCATTTGGTCTCCCCTCAGTAAGCAGAGGTCCATTTGGGTTGGACATTCTTTTCTTAATGTTTCCCACACCACACGCCTGTGGTGGTCAAATGATGCTGCATCTCCAAGGCTGTCTTTAGCACTTTCAGGACCTGATAATTCCCACAATTCATTCAGTCTGGAACCTCCCAAGATTTTGGCCAAAAGAGCTTTAATGTCACCCATGGCCAAAAGTTTGCCTGTAGTCTCAAAATGTCAAATCCATTTTCCTGCACCTTCATGAATGTCTGGTAATCTGGTAATCAGGTCTTCTAAAATCTGGTTTGCTCAAGGAATATACTCAGCCTGATGTCCTTCCAGTAGTATTGGAAATTGCTTACTTGTCTGTGGCTCTTGATCTGTTCTTGCTCGCAGTCGTCTTACTTCGTCTTCATCCATTCCTAAACAGAATCGTCCTGTCAAGAGTTCAGGCTCTTTTCTTCTCATTCTCGTGTGTCTCTTCTGGTGCTCTTCCTGTTGCTCTTCTTTGTTTTTCTTTTCATTACCTTCACAGTCTTTAGTAATATACTCCTTGTTTTCATCAGTTTCTTTTCTGCATTCTCCTATTATCTTTCACAATTTTCACAAGTAATAAAATCAGTCATGTCTTTTTGCATTGCTTCAAGGTAACTTTAGTTCTGTCTTTAAGTAGGCTTCATCAATTTCTTGTCCGGATTTTCTCACTAGTTTTCCATTGTCTTCTATTCTTGAGGAACTGCAACTATGGTTTTGGGTTTGCCTACCTGGCTCAGGCTCTTTATAGAAAAATAGTTCTTTCTCCAAACTCTACTGAAGTTCTTTCACCCATCCGTCTGTTCCTTGTCCTTCAGCCCCTCGGATGTTTATGGGGGTATCTCCCTCTCTCATCTCTCCTTTTTCTTTTTTTTCCTCAATCATCACATCCCCTTCTATGTAGACTTGTCCACTTATTGTTGGCATCTGTTTTTTCTTCAGCTGATTATGAGGTGTTATAGGGGCCGGTGGAGCATATGGAAGAGGAAATTCCATTTTATCTTTCACTTCTACCTTGGTGTCAGTTTTTCCACTTTCCCCTTGAGATGCCTTCTTCATTTGGCGTCTAATAATTATAGCCTCTTCCTTAAATAACTGTAGGATCTGTAACTCTATCTGCTTCTTATATTCTTTCTAACTGATCTTTGGGTTTGTGGTTTTTATCAATGTATCCATATCTCTAAGACATTAAATCAAATGTTCCACCTACTGGCCACTTGGTAATTATCCCTCTTGTCCTCTTCTCCCACCTCTTGGACATGTCTACTATGATGCCTTTGAGTAGGGAAAATTTGGAAGATATTACTTCTATTGGAGTTGCCATTTACTCTGACATCAGGCCTTCAGCTGCCACAGTCTGCAAGATCACTTTTTATTATCATGCTTTTTTCCTCCTTTTCCCCAGTATTTATAATTCTATAATTTTATCACACCACTTCTGTTCTTTTGTATTTTGTGTATGGTTCTCCTTTACTTTAATTGAATTTTTCCTAGATACTTCAATATAGCCTTTGCACGTTCTTCTGTCATTCTCTTTGGTTCTGATTCATATTCATTATTTATTTGATATAGGTAAAATTCTTTCAGTCCTGTAGCACAAGAGGCACTACTCCATATGCAATTTTCACCCAAACTGACCAATTCTATTTGCCGCTTTTTGCATAAACATGCATATTTTACTCTAGCAGTCATGTATCCTTTCCAGTATTCATATGTAAGGGATTCAGTCAATTGTATTCTACATCCCTCATATACTGTCATACTAAGACCAACTTTATCCTCTGGAATATCTCCTATCCCCATTAATTTAAGAAGCTCTTATTTTTTTTTTTGTACTCTTATCATTCGTCTTCCTTATTTAACCCTCATTCTTTTTACCATTTTTAAAACATTTATTTATTTATTTTCATTTTCATTTTTTCCTGGCATCTTACACGGACTAGTCCTTCTTGTTTTGCATAGCACTACTCTCACTTGTAGTTATTTTAATGTTATGTTATAAATACTACTGTTTCTTCGCTTACCCTTGTTTACCATACAGGGCGATTTTTTCCCATTGTACTGGCCGTACCAGACATGATAATCTTAACCTCGGCCTTTTCAGCACCCTGACCTTTTTTTTTTCCTGTTATCAGTAAGTATTTGTTTTTCTCCTGTTGTATCCATATATGTTAACTTTTTCCAAATATGTTTACCTTGTGTTTCAATCCAAACCTGTGCTTTAGTTTTCCTTTTTTCTTTCGATTATCCTCTGTTTCAAACCTCCTTACTCTAAACTGCCTGCGTTCAGGGTCCATCTATCCACTTTCATCAATTTTTCAATTCAACTTTTCCTCGACTTTCTACTGTCTTTTATGGGCATGAGAGGTCAGGTTTCCCCACATAAATCACATAAATTGCAAGTTTTCTGAATGTCCTAATAGTCTACAGATCAAATTTTTTGGTGGGGTTTTTTTTTTTTTCTTGGAACTTTCTTTGTTATTTGTTTTTCTTTTTATCCATTTACTTCCCTACTACTGTCTATCTATCTTGGTTAATCCATTTTTATATTATTTTATTTACCGCACCTTTAATATATCTATATATATTTTTCTTTCTAGTTATAATCTACAATAGTGTTTCTTTTTAACCACTCTTTATTACAAACACACTACTAAACACAAACACTTAACCACACATTCTCCCTCAAACTCAGAGGGTGCCTTCTCTCATCCATTGTCCCTTTATCTACAGGGCTCATTCAGTCATTCATTCCTCTCAGTGCAACACGTAGAGCGACCGTCTCTGCCGGGTCCCACTTAAGGGACGGTCCAGGAGGGGTGCGCTCTGCTTGTCCACCAATACGGAATTTATAGCCTCAATCACACAAGCATTCATACAGACACAGACACTAAAAGCCTTAACTACAGGAATTTCTTGCACCTCTCTATATTTTATCTATAACTGTCCTCATATATTCAAAACTCACTCTTGAAATCTAATAATGCTCTATGCATGTACTACATCATAATATCTAATAATATGTACTACATCATTAAAAAAACTTCCCAAATCTGAGTAACAGTTACTAACGTCTGTCGCTTTCAAGGCCTCTTAACACAGATCACTTTCATGCAAACTATTCCTTTTTTTTCCTTCGAATCAAAACCTCTCTTTATTACTTTTAGTTCGTTCCATTTGGAGGAACAGTTAAAGTGTCTTTACCATCACAAGTGGGTCCTGGGAGACAAAACAAACATTTTACATGCAAAAACTGCTTTTCTTAATTGTTGTGGCCACATTGTTTGCTTTGTCCCTTCAGCCCCGCATGTGCAATTTTTATTTATTCTCTACTCGCTTAATATTTCTCTCTATGTTTCAATATCTTAACCCCAACACTTACTTTCTCTCACAAAACCTTGGCAGTCTCACATTTTAACCTTCAATATCCATAAACACTCCCCTACTTATGCTTTAAGCTTTCAAATCTCTCACCCTACATGCATTTTCCTTCAGCCTTATTCTCTTTTCAAACTTCAAATTCCCCATTCCCTTTGGTCCAGACCACATACATATATTAACACAACATATAGACTAACAAGACTAACACAGGCCAGTTCACTGAGATCCAGCCCTTCCTGTAGGTGCTTTTGGGGTCAGATTAAAGGCCTCCTCCCAATTTCCCTGACTCTATCGGGTGAGTTTTACTCTATTCCACAGGCGAGGACAAGGACGCGGAGCGCTCCTTTGCTTTAACCACACGTTACAGGAAGCGATCACTCCAGTGCTGCCTCGCGCGTGTGCTCACACCTCTCGTGTAGCAATCCATGCATGTAACTCTCTTTCATACGCTTATTATTTACAGCTATTTGTTAGTATATAATATAAAGCCATTTGTTAGTGCGGTATTTACAGCCATTTGTTAGTATGCACATACCTTGACAACCTGGAAGACTTCTTTTTCTTACACATAGTTCAATTCACTATTCTTTTATCCCTTTATCATTTACTTTTCATTATTTTAAAATAAATATAGCCAATTTTAAGGTTCTTTTTAATGGTGAGGTATTTTAAATACGAATTCAGGCATCTGGTCCAACTCAGAGCACACTCATCAGAGAACCAAAATCAAGCAAAAAATTTGCTCACCTTTTTTAATCTGCGCGCTTTTTGGTCTCTGCGTGAGTGTCTTCCAAGGATCGGCCCATTAACACCTTCCTTCGACCTCCTCAGTCCAGCCCCACGTTTTGAAGGCGCCAAATTATGTTGTGGAAAGTTGCGCTGGATCTTAACAAACATCTTCTAAGTTTCAAAAAAGAAGCTGAGGTCTTCGAAGTTGTCAAGTTGAAGCGGTTTATTGTTACAGCAGAGATGGTCGATCGAGCTCTCTCCTCCTTAATGTTTAAAACCCACAGTTTATATACAGTTTTCTTATCCATAGGTCTAACATCATCTTATTCCCGGCTCCAATAGGCTCCTAGCTTTTTAATCAATGGCTGTATGTTTTTCTGTTTTTGCATTTCTTAAGGGTCAAAAGGACCCTAGCTTTTTAATCAATGGCTGTGTGTTTTTCTGTTTTTATCTTAAAGGTCAAAAGGCATGTGCTTACATGTTGTTTTCATATTTTCTAAATGATTCTCCTTATGTATGCTGTTTTAGTGAGGGTTGTTGCTTCAGTTATAAAGCCCACATGTCTGCGTCTTTCCTCTGCATTACTTGAATGTGTGCATTTAATAGTGGCAGATTATAGTGATTACATAATACTCATAATACAAGTTTCAATAGTTTCTCTATAGTTTCTCTCTATAATTCTCCTATAAACACAGCTTACCAGAATACAAAATACTGGACAGAGATTATAAATACTTGCTAACAGCTGCAATAGCATTAGAGCAGAACTCAACAATTTTCTTAATCATGGGTGCAAATCTCAAGATTGTAAGTGGACCACAAATGGTAAATGTACACAAATGGTATTTCTGAGATTTTTTTGCACTGACCTAAGCTCACATACCTGCTATGTAGATATCAGAGGAAAAAAAATAAACATATAAACAGTATTGTATCAGTGCATTATATGACTCCTTTGATATTTTTACACCTAATGTTAAAGAGAGAAAGAGAGAGAGAGAGAGATTGCATAATTGTATTTGTAAAGGATAATGTGCCATGATTATGCCAGCTGATGTAATAATACAGCCATTACTGAACTGAACTATGACAGGATCATCAGGACCCCAGTGTGAAGTGGAGCTGACTGCACGTTATGCAGGTCTTTTAGAGTCATTTGTCAGCTAAATAAAGAATTTAATATATTTTATTATGTGTATGATTGGGAATTGTTCAACTGAGCCAGTTAAACAAATATGCATGTATTTAAAATAACTAAAGCAAATTACATGTAGCATTGTCTCAGGTTTAAGCCATAGTACACTGTAATATCTGTACAGCTGTGATTTATTCACAGATCAACAACCTGATTGGGATACAATATATTTATTTAGACACAAAATAGCAGTATTCTATAATAAGTTAGTATTTTTCTGAACAAATAATAACATATGATAAATAAATGACTTTAGAATAAATTAATTAATATAATTAGTTAGTAGAAGTTAGAATAATAACCAGTTAGTAATTCAATGTCTCAAAAAGTATACAGTATAAAAAAGTATAAAAGGCTCCAAACAGTTACTTGCATTGTTACTTTGTTAAATAGATCAATGGTTTAAGTAATGTTTTATAAACACATTTTATGTGATGTTCCAATAATTCTAACACATCACTGACAATCATTCTATAATCCAATCAGCATTATTCCATGGTCTGTTGAAATTCTTGATTCTGATTGGCTGGAGGGTGTGCATTTTTTCATTGAAATGCACAGGTAGTTCCAGTCAGTTTTGATCACAGTTCAAAATAAATGCGCTTCTCCCAAACGTTTACAGTTACCATAGCAACTTGCATGTACTGCACATAAAACCGATGAGGGCTGTTAATGGGGAACAGGAAATCTGCAAAGTTAGAAAACTGCTCATCAATTATGCCACAAAATCAAGTTTTAAGAGTTTTTCAAGCAAGAATATAGTAATTTTAAAGTAAGGATCGCACGTCTTTAAAAATGTTGGAAGCTCCAGGCGGTCAGCGGCAGCTCCGCGAACGGCTCTCCTCCGAGCGCGAAGCTTTAAGTCAGCCAGAGCATCTCAAGATCTGCCGCTGGATCTAATCTCTTACATCTCTGTTGTTAAAACGTGATATATAATTAATCTTTAGTGTATCTAACGGTCAGTATTTGGACTTTTGAACTTACTTGTTCTCAGGTGTATTTTTTGGCAAATCGCAGAGATAAGTTAATCTATGACCGTAAACAATGTAATATTACACTGATCCTGCGTGTTTGGCTAAATGCTTTTGTTTTAAAGAAGATAAAAAAAGCAGAATGTTCTCCTACCTGTCCCGATATGTGTTTCTTTTCCAAAATTTATCTACATATTTAATAGCAGAGATTTCGGATAGATGTTCTGGTATACATAGATCCTCCCTCATCAGAGAAGTGGTACGTATAGACAAAAGAAACATGTGTGACTGGAAATGTGACTGGAAACACACTCCAGGTGTGACTGAAAATGTCTTATTTGTCCACCTGTGATCGGACTGATGAAATTGCATCTTAATAATATTAGCAGCTGGTATAAACAGCACGCATATGCTGTCTCTATCTCTCAGTCAGCCTGTTACAGCGGATTCAGTGGAGAGACTAGAAAATATAACATGTAAAAACTGACCAAAATTCGGACAAATATCGCGCTGCAAAGAGCAAAACTAGTTTAAATGTAGGCCTACTTTGGCAAATGACCATGGAATAAGCAGGATAATCAATGGCTTACAATGCATTAAAGGATTTTAATGCACTTCACAGTGGCTAGACCAAACCCCCATAAACACCAAACTTGTCCTACATGCATTATCTCACGACTTAATTACTCCCATCTCTTAAAACACTATTTACCCGAGGGGAGCGTTCTGGGGCCGGTCTCTCCCTATCCTGATAAGGGGTAAAACACGAGCTGGGGTGTTTTTGCCGAGCTCAGAGCCCTCTCCTTGGACAGCACACCAAATATACTTTATTCTTTAAATATCTGTAAGTGTGAACTTGTAAAAATGAGCTGTTGAGTGAATCATTGGCACAATCTGAATATTCCACCTCACTCTATATGGTGGTTGTAGCACTTTTTACTCCCTTTAACTCCGCTTTAACTTTTTCACTCCGCTTGTTTTGTGTGTATAATGTCTGACCACTATATAACACATGTTAAATAAGATATTTTGGACTATTTTCTTTGTTTTAGGTCTGTGGCTGGCTGTCCGCAATAAATTGTGCAATTGCTATTTTGAAATGAATTGTTTTATTTGTTTAAGTTGTGTGATTTGAACAAAGAAGTGCAAAGCATTACAAAAAATGATCGAATGATTGATTGATTTATATGATTGTAGCTTTGGCTGATAAAACATGCTGTTACAGTTAAAGAGTTGTGTTATAGACAATCAATTAGGCTACTGTATGATCAGACTTAACGTGCAACATCTAGATCTGTGGCTGGCAGTATGCAATCCAGCACGGCAAGCACAAAACACAAAAGTAGAAAATTGCAATAATGAGTTATGTTTTAAAAAGTTTACTCCAGAAACAGATTTGATCACAACAACCCAAACTTGTAGAAATTATTAAAAGAGAAACAACTGTTGTAGCTTCCCAAATGCAAATAATTTACCATCCACAAACTGTAGGCTACATGAGTTTATCACAGCAAGGTCAGGCAAATAATTTTTACAGACATCACCAAGACACACTTTCTGTCTGAAACGCTGAACAGGGCTGTAGTTTACAGTTATAATGAATTTAAAGTATTACAAAGTGTAGAACAGAACAGAAATCGATACAGCCCTCCTTCCCCGCATAGCCTTTTATGAAAAGGCAGATTGTTTTGGTTGCCATAGCTGCCAGAGCCTAATGGAAAGCGAATTGGCCTTCAACCAAAATAAACTCACCATTTCAAACCATGTATGTAAAAAAGGTTGTCAAATAAATGGAAATACACAATCATGTTAAGAAACTGATTGATACATAATTTACTGAATCAATTTACTGTATGTGCATTTGAAACATAAATAACCTAAAAGGAAATCATTCAAATCGTGTGTGTACATCATTTTTTTTCTTTATTTTCCCTTCTTATTTTATTTTCTTTTTTCTCCGCTCAGTTTGTCTCAAGAAAAAATTTAAGTCTTTGTGTGACTAAAGGTCATGGAGACATTTTCTTCGAAATAAATGTCAAAATCCTTTAGAAAAATTGTTTCAATTAAACTCTCGGGAGATGATCCCAATATAAAGTGTGTTTTGTACAGGTTGTCACAGTAAAAAGTTGTCTTGACAACATCATGCATTTTTAACTGATGTATAATAATGTTTCCTTGTAGTTTGCATTGCATTAAAGTAGTAGTGTGATAAATCAGCGCTAATAAATCTAGTATGAACTTTTCCTTCCAAGGGCTATTTGAAAGCACAGAACACTTTTCAAAGAGAAAGCACAAAATTTACTGAGAGGACTGATCCATTTAAAGGATTTTTTCTTTTGCATTCATCTCAGCACTTTTAAATCTGACAGCTGCAGATGCCTAAAAAAATCCAAAATATGGTGGCAAGGTTTTAGACATTTTGAGTTTCTAAATGCATTTTAAGTTACACTAACTCTCCAAAAATTTGCATGTCTCCAAAAATGTAAATGTTTTACATTTACATATAAATTATACTGCTAAACACCCCAATAATGCGTCATGTAAATATGTGTTGTGAAAAAAAATAGAAACAAAAAATGTTATAGTATTATTTACTGTAAGTGTATACTGTAAATACTTTACTATGATATTATTATGTTTTATTGTTTTTTAAAGATGTCTTTTGTTCTCCAAAGCTGCATTTATTTCTGTTTTAAAATATAACTTGGATAACTTTTCTTTACAGCCATTAAACATTGGTCTTCAATGTCACGTGATCTTTTGATGTCTAATTATGATCAGTTATTGTTTTGCACTTAGTAATAGTTTAAATATCACTGCTGAAAATACAGGTAGCTATGTTTTACATGATTTACAGTGCATCAGGAAAGTTTTCATAGCGCTTCACTTTTTCCACATTTTTTTATGTTACAGCCTTATTCCAATATGGATTCAATTAATTTATTTCCTCAAATTTCTACACACAATACCCCATAACGACAATGTGAAGAAAAAAGAAAAAATATATATTTTTAAATTATTGCAAAATAAATAAATAAATAAATAAATAAAAACCTGAATAATCACATGTACAAAAGGTATTCACAGCTTTTCCCGTGAAGCTCTAAATTGAGCTCAGGTACATTCTGTTTCCACTGATCATTCTTGAGATGTTTCAGCAGTTTAATTGGAGTTCATCTGTGGTAAATTAAGTTAATTGGACATGATTTGAAAAGGCATACACCTGTCTATATAAGGTCCCAGGGTTGACAGTGCATTTCAAAGCACAAACCAAGTATGAAGAAAAAGGAATTGTCTGTATACCTCTGAGACAGGATTGTCTCGAGGCACAAGGGTAAGGTTATAGAAAAATTTCTGCTGCTCTGAAAGTTCCAATCAGCACAGTGGCCTTTATCATGCGTAAGTGGAAGATGTTTGGAACCCCCAGGACTCTAGGGGTTTGCTACTGCTAGAACTGGCCAGCCAACTAAGCTGAGTGATTGGGGGAGAAGGGCCTTAGTCAGGGAGGTGATTAATAACCTGAGCTCTAGTGTTCTTCTGTGGAGAAAGGAGAACCTTACAGAAGGACAACCATCTGTGCAGTAATCCACCAATCAGGCCTGTATGGTAGAGTTGCCAGACGGAAGCCACTCCTTAGCCTGGAATTTGTCAAAAGGCATTTGAAGGACTCTCAGACCATAAGAAACTGGACTGATGAAACTAAAATCTAACACTTTGGAGTAAATGCCAGGTGTTACATTTGGAGAAAACCAGGCACCGCTCATCTCCAGGCGAATACCATCCTTACAGTGAAGCATAGTGGTGGCAGCATCATGCTGTGGGGATGTTTTTCAGCAGCAGGAACTGGAAGACTAGTCAGGATAGAGGGAAAGATGAATGCAGCAATGTACAAAGACATCCTGAATGAAAACCTGCTTTAGAGTGGTCTTGACCTCAGACTGGGGCGACAGTTCATCTTCCAGCAGGACTTTAACCCAAAGCACACCACCAAAATATAAAAGGAGTGGCTTCACAACAACTCGGTGAATGTCTATGAGTGGTCCAGCCAGAGCTCAGAGCTCTCTGGAGATTCTAGATTCAAGAAATGGATGTACACTGCTGCTTCCCATCCAACCTGACCATACTGCAAAGAGGAAAGGGGCAAAAACTCCCAAATACAGGTGTGCCAAGCTTGTCGCATCTTATTCAAAAAGACTTGAGGCTGTAATTGCTGCCACAGGTGCATCAACAAAGTATTTTGCAAAGGCTGTACATACTTATGTAGATGGGATTTTTCAGGTTTTTTATTTTTAATAAATTAGCAGTTTTTTTCATATTGTCTTACGGGGCATTGTGTATAGAATTTTGAGGAAATAAATAAATTGAATCCATTTTGGAATAAGGCTGTAACATTAAAAAAAAATGTGGAAAAAGTGAAGCGCTATAAATACTTTCCGGATGCACTGTATTCACGAATAGAAAACAAATGCCACTCCATGCCGCTCTGATACTTATATTGGTGACTTGTGACTTGTTGTCACAAACATTATTGTGACTTGTATGTACTGTATCATAACCCAACATGATACAGTGAGTGACAGTAAAGTGGTTGGTAAATCCATAGAAGGGCAGGGAAACCAGATGATCTGTTTAGTGTCATTGTCATTTTCTATGGAGTCAAAGCCTCCACATTAATGCTTTTATTTGATGAGCACCACAGCACACAAAGACTTTCAGTTCTAGTGTTCATTGTTTGCTCTTCGAGTACTGTGAGGAGTGACGAGGGCTCATTCATCTTTATTTTTCTCGTCTGATCTCTAGAAAAAAACATTCAGTCAGCTGATTGTCGATTCACTTTGATTGGGTATGAGATCAGGGAAGCGTGAAAGCGTATTCATGTAACGCTTTCTTGGAACTAAAGGACAGTATGTCTCCTAATCGTGGGCAAAGTGTTCTACAAAGATCTCTATAATAATGAAGACTATAATAAAGACAAGGACAGAAGCACTCCATGTCCTCATTTCCATAAAGAGCCACCATGACTCAGAAGTGCTGTTCTTAAGTCTGATTAATTTATGGATAAAAGTTCCAGTTATTTTTAAGATTATGTAAACTATATAATGTTTAATTATGATAATGTAAACATTATAGAACATGATAAGAGTTTACTCATCCTTGACTTGTTCTGTTGAAAACATTACATTAAAACGTTGGCATTTCTGTGTGGAGTTCACATTCTCCCCGTGTTGGCGTGGGTTTCCTCTGGGTGCTCCAGTTTCCCCCACAAGTCCAAAGACATGACTATAGGTGAATTGAATAAGTTTGCCGTTGTGAAAGAGTGTGTATGAGTGTTTCCCAGTGTTGGGTTGCGGCTGGAAGGGCATCCTCTGCATAAAACATATGCTGGATAAGTTGTAAGTTGGCGGTTCATTCTGAATGAAAAGAAAATGAATGAATATATATATATATATATATATATATATATATATATATATATATATATATATATATTCATTTTTACCCATTTAATAAAGTTGGTCATGTAAATATTATAATATTATTTTTTTCATAAAGTACATTGATTGGGGCATGGGTGCGCAATCTCACCAATGAACTCCAGACTTTTCCCCAGACACATTTTCTAATTCCTCCAGGGGGACCCAAGACAAGCCAAAATAAAATATTATTCTAGCATGTCTTGGGTTTCCTTCTCAACTTAAGCATCTATGAGGTGTCCGAAACATAGGCCTGAGTCACCATTTTAATGATCTTTTCTCTTTATGGCAAAGCAGTGACTCTACACTGAGCTTCTCACTCATGAACAAGACCCCAGGATACTTGAATTCTTCCACCCAAGGTCAAAGACTCTTCTTCAAACTGAAGAGGGTAAATTTCACTTTTTCTGGTGGATCACCATGACCTTGAACTTGGAAAATGTGATTTTCATCTCTGCTGCTTCATACTCCAAACTGTCACAGTTAATGCTAAATGAAGCAGGACAACAGGACAACATCATCAATACCAATGCAGAAATAATGTCTTTTAATGTTGCTTTTAAATGCACAATTTACTCTTTATTACTACAGAAAACACATCTAATGTGTAACAGAGACACAGTAAACATTCATTCATTCATTTATTTTCTTTTCGGCTTAGTCCCTTTATTAATCCGGGGTCGCCACAGCGGAATGAACCGCCAACTTATCCAGCATTTGTTTTACGCAGCGGATGCCCTTCCAGCCGCAACCCATCTCTGGGAAACACATCCATACATTGTCATTCACGCACATACACTACGGACAACTTAGCTTACCCAATTCACCTGTACCGCATGTCTTTGGACTGTGGGGGAAACCGGAGCACCCGGAGGAAACCCACGCAACCACGGGGAGAACATGCAAACTCCACACAGAAATGCCAACTGGCCCAGCCGGGGATCGAACCAGCGACCTTCTTGCTGTGAGGCGAACGTGCTAACCACTAGGCCACCGTGGCACCCCACAGTAAACACATTTACACAATTAAATGTTTAAAATATTGGTAACAGATTAACAACATTTAACCAACCTGGTTCAACCATGGGTCTTACTTCATGGGCCTCAAACTACTATACAAGAACCATTTTATTACTGTTACTTTACTAAGATAAAATTTGATCTAAGATCTTACATGTGCCCATTTTCCAGATGAGAAAGTGATGAATCATGAATGACCTGGAAATTATGTGCAGCTGAATAGTTACAGATATCTTAATTACAAATGATTCCTAATTAAACACTTTAGCATATAAAATAACAGAAATCAAATCGTTTACATGAGAATAACAGACAGCAAGAATTCCATAAGCAAAACATATTCAGTATGGTCCAATCTCACTTCTATTCTATACCCCTACCCCTACACCTCCACCCACTGTACCCCTTCACCTTCTCCTCGGTCACTGAGTGTGAAGCGGTAGGAATAGAAATACCCTGCTAATAAATGAGACACAACTACTACTACTACACACACATCATGTCATCACTAGTGCAGATTGTGTGCTCCATAAATGCATCAATTTATTCACATTTAATTTTATTCATGCTTAATCATAGAGGCTAATCATCCAATTTAATGAACTGAAAACATCGCATTTTCAACATCACCTGCTCCAGCACCAAGACCAGTAATACAGTGGTTGCCTAGTAACATAAAAAAGTGCATTGCACAGCTTTTACTAATGTCATCAAAAGGCAGTGCGGTTCATCTGGTATACGAGCCTCCGGGTGTTGCAAGATACACAAACTATGCATGCATTCATGGATGTAATCACAAGAAAACAACATACCATGCTAAAAATTAGCGTTTTCATGATCACCAGAGTTTCTGACAGACTGCCCCATACTTTCCGGTCATCAAGTAAGATTATTCATTCATTCATTTTCTTTTCGGCCACAGCGGAACGAACCGCCAAGCATTTGTTTTACGCAGCGGATGCCCTTCCAGCCACAACCCATCTCTGGGAAACACATCCATACATTCTCATTCACACACATACACTATGGCCAATTTAGCTTACCCAATTCACCTGTACCGCATGTATTTGGACTGTGGGGGAAACCGGAGCACCTGGAGGAAACCCACGCAACCACGGGGAGAACATGCAAACTCCACACAGAAATGCCAACTGGCCCAGCCGGGGATCGAACCAGCGACCTTCTTGCTGTGAGGCAAACGTGCTACCCACTAGGCCACCGTGGCACCCCAAGTAAGATGATCAGAAGTTGAAATATGTTACATAATTTTTGCAGTGGTTATTAAGCAAAAGTTTGTGTTTTATTTATTTATTTATGTATTCAAAGCGTTTCATCAAAAAGATCATGACTGTATGAATTGAATAAATTAGATTCTTGTTTGTAGTAAAAATCCTTAATAAACCCCACTGTTTTTTACATTTGTAAAAAAAAGCCCTTTCCTTTCTTATAGCAAGCTTTCTTTTCTGTTTAATATTGTCACATGCACCATCTGTTTTAATTACCTGTTGTTTAAGTTACTAGTTGTTCTATTTGCCACCACTCATACAGTATGTTTACATAGATTTTCACTATCAAGTATCACGCCATAACCAATGCTTGTGAAACTTTGAGTTGTTTGAGAGATGTGAGTAACAGTTATGAGGTTTGAGAATCATGGAATGATTATTGATGAGGCTGGTTGGGGAGTCTTGTCCAGGGAGAGTCAGAGTGAGGGCTTCGACCTCCAAGAATTGAGAGAGCTGATGTGGGCTTGAGCTTGACAAAGGTCATTGAGGTTGCTTCGAATATATAGGCAGTATGCTTTGAATGACCAGCAACCCAGGACTCTTATGGTTTTGTCTGAGCCACCTGAACTAGCTACGGTTGTGGCTGCTCCGATCTGAAAGAAGTGTATAGAGTATTGTTTTGGAGGTATGCCGGATGCATAGAGGATGTCTTAGAAGAGGTTGTTGAACCAGATTCAGGTGAACATTTGTTCATTTTCTGTAAGAAACAGGTGATCTTGGGGAGATGCGCTGTTGGTGTATTGGAAGTAGACATAACTTGGAAGAGGCTCATAAGGGCTGAGGAATGAGTTGAGGTGGAATAGGTGGATAGGAAATGATTCTCCATGATGATCGGTTGTACTTCGCTTCAGGGTGCAAGTGAGTGAGTCAGGTGTGTGGACCAAGATGTCAGAGAGACATGGATGGATGGTTGGGTTGAAAATCAGGGGGCAAATTCAGAGCACCTTAAGAAGCTAAAGAATGCAAGGAGGAACATGAATTCTAGGGTATGATCAATGAGAGGACTTGTGAAACCGGTACGTAGAGTATGAAGCTCAGAAGATTGGAAGCTATAGAGCAGACTTTTGGCTACGGTGGGTGGTTCTTGTTTTCACATGCTTTTAACAGTCATGTGATAATAGGAGGGGGAATGGCATGGCTAACCAGTTGCTAGTTTGTAGATAAAGTTAATTCCAGATAGGTATGTGCGGATGGTAGCTGCTCGGATCCTGAGGTTGTAATAGGCGTGTGTTATGAAGTTGCGGCTGGACCAAACATCCGATAGAGGAAACGGTAGTTGGTAGTAAGAATGGAAAGTCTTAAAGCAGTTCCAGTCAGCTAGGTAAGCTGGGAGTGTGCTGTGGGCGAGGCTGTTGAGGATGGCCTTTTGTGAAGCTTTGGAGAGATCTTCAGGGCGATGATTTAATTGAAGAACGTTGCTGTAAATGGTGGTACTGACATGGGATAAATATCGGATTTTGCAATCAAGCCAAGCTTCTGAACTTCTGGTAAGAAAGGCAAGACAAACAATCAGCTATGCTAGTATGTTAACCTGGGATGTGGGCAGCTCAAATTAGAAAAATAGAAAAAAAAAAAAAAAAAACATAACCTTTAAAAATTGTTAGGCTGCTTTATTTAGGGCAACCAGAGCTGGGAACACTTCCCAGTATGGCATCTATGATTATGTGGCACTGCCCTCAAGGGCCCCAAGGCCTCAAGTCTCAGTACTAGTTAATACGACTACGCCACCCTGGTGGGGAGCCAGGGAAATACACCCAGTTAGGACTCACAAGTAAGTTCTACTGTACCACATTGAAGGCAAGGAATAGACGGTGCGAGACAGGAACAATACAAAAAATATATCTTTTATTTGAGGACAATTAAAAAGATAAGTCAAAAAAATCACAGTTTCACTTCCCAGCGAGACATAGTGGGAGCAGAGTTGTCCAGCTGCAACTCTAAATAAGTTAACCCAGTTAAATTTTAACCCACATCAACCACTGCACGCACAGAAGAATGGAAATCATATCACTTTACACAGCTCCCTGTGAAACACCACTGAATGGCAGCAGCTGGCCTCCCTGCTCTACGACCCGGCCTTAAAACGGCTCCTAAGAAAAGAAAAACAAATTCACACAGTAAATCAAAATAAGAAACACAAAATTACAGTAGATAATAATAATAATAATAATATATATATATAGTCTTGGGTAGTCGAGTAATTTAGTGTTACGTAATTTAATTACAAAATAAAAGTAACAGTAATTAGTTACAGTTACTGAGAGAAATGTGTAACTAAATTACAGTTACTTATGAAAATGATGAATATTACAAATGAGGTTACATCTAAAAAAAATCTTAAAAGATCTGGGATATGTTGAATAACATTAATCTGTTGCTTTGCCTGTTTTTGATAGGCATGATGCATTCTGCTAAGGCCATTTATTAAAGCGGTGCTTCTGTAGCTTTTGATTGGTTTTCCGGTTTGAATTTGCGGGGCACCTCCTCTTTGCCGCTGAAAGCGCTACTACAATGAGTCTGAGATGCCACCATGGCAAGTGATAAAAATGCATTTCATTGCTGGAAATTTTAAATAATTTCACCCTAAAATCTAAGAATGGCACATACATAATAGTTCAGAGCAAAATTTGTTTACCAGCTTTTAAAATACGTTTTATATCAAAGGCTTCAATGTCGAACCTGAGAAAGCATCTGCAGGTATGTAAAAGCAAATGTTTTTGTTGATATCGTGAGTGTATTGAAATAAAAACAGACCCTTTAATTTCGAATGATATTGATTTGGGAAATCCAGGGCACCAATAGACTCCTCTGGCCAAAGCAATTTTATCACATTAACAGTGTTGGGCAGTATCGGCGCTACAAGTAGTGACGGGCAAGTGCTAGTGCTCGTGCTTGTAATGTTTTTGGAAGGACAAGTGAAGTTTTATAGACTAATTTCGAGAGGATCACGTGCAGATGATTGCTCGCAGCTGGTCCTGCATTATCCAATTTATGATTCACCTATCAGATGAGTCCTAAGCCACTATATATACCCTTAAGTTCCATATCACAGCCATCTTCGTTTTGAAGAATCCCCCCTTCCACCCCTACTCCTCCTCCTTTCCTAGATGGGTGGCACGGTAGCCCAGTGGTTAGCACTGTTGCCTCACAGCAAGAACATCACTGGTTCTAGTCCTTACCAAGCCAGCTGACGTTTCTGTGTGGAGTTTACACGTTCTCCCCGTGCTCACGTGGGTTTTCCCCGGGTTCCCCGGTTTCCCCCCACCGTCCAAAAACATGAAACTTAAGTTAATTGACTAATACAAATTGGCACCATAGACATGCTCCTAGTAAGTAGTTATCTTTTCATAGCGACCACTATCTGTTCATTAGCTACTCGCAGGGGAGTTCTCGAGATCTACCTGAGCTCAAACTCTCCTCTCGCCTTGCGAACGGGAGGAAGCCCTGGGCTCGAGGATCTTATGAGCTCAGGGCTCTCTCCCGGGACAGCATGCCAAACAAGCTTTATAGTTAATCATCAGCTAAGTGTAAACTCTTGAATACATGTTTTACGTAAAACCAGATAGCCTATTGTGCACAACTCATTAGCTATGGCTGAATAAGGCATACACTTTTCAAAGTGTCCATTTTTGATAGCTCTTCGCACTTCTATAAGTTCTGCATCTTTTTCTGAAGCCTCTTCTACCTCCCTTGTGGTTAGGGCTCTTTGAATGGCACTAATGGCTACAAATCTCACATACTCGTCTGAGTCATGTGAATGTTTCTCTTTCGTTGCTGTGCTCCCCAAAAGTCGTGACAAAGGATCAGCAATATTTTCTTTTCCTGAAACATAGACAATCTTAAAGTCATATGGTTGGAGACATAAAACCCACTGCTCTATGTCGGCACATGGCTTAGAACGTGGACCATATATTGACTCTAACGATTTATGGTCTGTGAGCAAGTAAAACTGTCTCCCATAGATATATACGGTTGATGCCTTTCACAGGCCCATACACGAGAGAGGGCCTCCCTCTCTGTCTGGGAATACCGTCTCTCACAATCTGATAGACTTCTGGTGATGTAGCACACTGGCACAATTTGATCGTTTTGACACTGTATTAATAAAAACGCTTTGTGGTCCTTGGGCTTCCACTACATCCCTGACTCTTTCGTCAGTGGGCCCAATCCCTTTCTGTGTCAGTAGGATTTCCATGAAGTTTAAGCGATCTATGCAAAACTGACATTTTTCAGGGTTCAACGTCAGTCCGCATTCTCTTATGTGCTTTATGATGGCATGTAGGCGTTGGCTGTGTGTTTTTTGGTTCAGAGCATGCACAATTATATCATCCAAGATGTTTTCAACTCCCTCTATTCCAGTAAGTGCAGCAGCTATCTCATGTTAATATTGCTCACTTGCAGATGATACTCCAAAAATGAGACGCTTTTATCTGTATACTCCATTATGAACTGCAAAAGCTGGCGAGGTTCTGGTGTCAGCTCTAACTGATGATAACCCCATTTAAGATCCAATTTGCTGAAAATCATTGATCCGTTCATACTTTGTAGAAGTTCATCGACAGTACTGTATGAATGGGGTATCGTTCTCTGATAATTGCTCGATTGGCCTGCCGCATGTCAAGACAAAGTCTGATTTCAGAATTAGCTTTTGGCACGATTACAACAGGATTAACCCATGGAGTAGGTCCATTTATTTCTTCGATAATGTCAATTTCTAAGAGTTCTTTTATTTTATCCTCCACAGGACCTCTTAGATTAAATGGTATTCTTCTTAAGGGTTGGGCTACTGGCTGGACTGTTTGATCTATGTACAGACAGATTTGCTTAGTTTTCAGCTTAGCAACTCCCTGAAACACTTCTAGTTATTGTGACTGAAGTGATTGTTTGAGGTCTGTTACCGCTGCAATGTCTGTGCCAATTTTGAGTACTCCAAGTACTCCATTTGTGAATTACATTTTAATTCTCTCTGATTTCAGTTTCTCCCACGTTTTCTCGTCTATAATATTGCTGGATGGACCTGAATTTACCACCATCCTCAGATGAACATTTCCAAAGCAGACAGTCAGTCTCTCTGTATCCTTGCATCATTTTAAATGACAAATGCATATTCAGTCTGTTCCTCCACTTGATTAATTGTCTGCTTCACATTTTTAGTTTTGCATATTTTTGAAAAATGATCTCGTCCTTTGCACTTATGGCATATTTGACCTTGAACAGACATCTGTTCCTCTATTCGTTCACAGAGATCGGCAACTTCCAACGTGCGATCGAGTGTGAGATTTAGTCCTTCCTCCAAAAGTTTACGCCGCACATATGTCGAAGAGCCTCTGCCAACGATGGCATCGCAAAGCTAATTATTTAGGTCATCTGCAAATGCACAGTCTCTCGCCGCCTGTCTAAGACGTGTTGTAAACTGTTGAACAGACTTGCTGGAGTATTAGGAAAGTTTATAAAAAGGACTGCTGTGTGTATACAGTAGTTACTCGTGGCACAAAGTATGCATTTAAGGCTGCAACCGCCGCACTAAAGTCATCAGCATTTCCCGTATTTGGCAGCGTGGAAAATATATCTTGGACATCAGGTCCCACATTATGCAAAAGAAGTGCTCTGCGTCGTTGACGAACTGACGAGGCGACACCTTCTATAATAAGTCCTTTTCCATCTTCAAAAAGTTCAAATGATGTTAGCCACCTTGTCCATCTCAGCCCAAGAGTTGTGGGATCTTTGTAGCACTCAAATGCAGAAATACCTGAGTTTTCCATTGCATGTATTCAGTGCTCACAATGTCCCTGCATCCTTGTCGCCAATGTTATGTATGTGTGTCTTATCATCAAATATTAATTTATAGATCACACATACTTCTGAATTAAATCAGCCACACGCAGGTTAATATCTTACCACTGCTCTTTTCTTCTCTTGTGTGTGTGAACTCCATAACATTACAAAACTTCCCATCATAGTACCTGTTTCATGTCTTAAAGACACAGATGCAATTACAGTACATGACAATTATCAATTGACAGTAACGGAGGAACGCCGCCAAATGTAGCGGAGTGAGAGTAATGACTTTTTTCTAGTAATTTACTTGAGTAATGCTGAGTTCAGACTGCATGTTTTTCAAAGTAGTCATGTCACAGATGTTTTCACACTGCATGATTATCTGGGCTGCGTTTTGTCACTGCTTTGTTTACACTGCATGACTTCAAAATAGGAAGACTCGCCGACAACTGATGTCTCACACCCAAAAAACATGTAATATATCTTTTGTTATGAACTACATATCAAGAAAGAAGACTTTTATGGGGTGTAAAATGCATATTTGCTCACCTGGCTTTAAAGGGAATTAGCAATTTCTCCTCAACTTTATTTTTTGATCGGGTTAGGTTGTGATATTGCTCACATGACACGTCAAACAGACACGGGAGCACATTACAAATTTACACAAATTTTCCCCCTATTTCTTGTGTCCGAATAAACTGAAAAGGAGCACTTTTAACTTCTCTCTCAACCTCCCGCTGGCCTGCAGGTACCCACCTTAGTGAATGCAGCTCTCTCATTAGCTGTAGGCGATCACTGATGTTAAAACTCAGTCAAAACTCATTTCACACGGCATGATTTGAATTGCCGACAGCTCCAGATATTCAGCACGCCAAATATCTCCCAGGCGATTCTCTCAGATTGCATCTTTGATAGTTCATATTGTGTGACTGTCACTCGCGTGCACGAGCACCGATTTGCCTGTGATTTCAGGCATTTGTCGGCGATTTCTCAAAACCTGTCAGCGAGTCAAAATGGGGGGTAAAATCATGCAGTCTGAACTCGGCATAAGAGTACATACTTTTAAATGTACTCAAAAAGTACACATTACCCATCAATTTTACTCAAATAAATGTAGCGAAATAAATGTCATTTTGAAAGCTCATCTGAACTATAAAGCTGAACTCATAGAACCCAATGTGCAACCACAACAAGATTGGAAAAACAACGTCATGGTTACTTCCGTAACCCACGTTCCCCGAATAGGGAACGAAGACGTGTGTCTGAATCTCAGACAATGGGAGTTGCTAGACGACCAATCGTTCTGAAGATCAAGAAAACGGGCCAATGAAATGCCTATTGCATTGGCGGAGCTTCGCTCCACAGCTGAACCTGATGAGCTCGTTAGGGCTATATCAGTCAGCTGCGGAGGAGCTCCTTCAGAATTGCCTGCTGAAGAGCCGATCACTCAGCTCCCAGCTGGAGACTCAGGTGCTGTGGCAGAGGAGACACACGTCTCCGTTCCCTATTCGGGGAACGTGGGTTACGGAAGTAACCATGACGTTCCCCTTCATATGGGAACTTCGACGTGTGTCTGAATCTCAGACAATGGGAGACTGTATGGAAAACGCCACAGCAGCTAAGCCCGTCACGCTCCCGATGTGCAGATTGCCAAGCATAGCGTGAGCGCACTGACATCATCAAAAGCGCAACCTTCCAACGTCCCTAGGCCCTTAATTACCATTAACATGGGAATCATAATTTATTATCGGGAGTCGTAAATTGCCTTCACCTAGCTAATATAGACTAGGAATTTTTTGAATACGACAGTACGTTGGGAAAGCGTCAGTCCCCGAAGGGGGAGGACGCTGCGGAGGTCACCTGCTACCCAATAAGGGGGGAGCTTGATGACAATAAAGTATATGGACTAACCCTGAATAGGGGGAGTACTACATACGATAGGCTGGTTAGCTGTTAGGGAAGACACGGGACCACCTGGAAGGGGGAACACACTGTGGTAGAAATGCCTATGGCATCACCAAAAGAGGGGATTGCTCATAGCTGGCACCGAACCTCAGTATGTGGGTTGACCACAAGGGGGCATACCAGTACAACACACTGAGCCATGCACTTGACTCCTCCGCTGAGTCAGGTGCTGGGGGCTTCGGAGGAATTCTCTAGGGTTCGCCTGAAAAGGGAAACTTACTAGTAGAATAATGAAAGCGCACGTATCTCCGGGTTAGGGAGCCTGGCGCAGCAAGCGTTTGCTGACACTGAGTCTAATTTTCTCCAGATTGATCGGGGTTACCCAATAATCTGGAGAAAACCGGCTCCACTCGAAGGTTATAAAACCTCGCGAATGTATTGGGTGTCGCCCAGCCCGCAGCTCTGCAGATATCTGTGAGAGAGGCGCCGCGTGCTAACGCCCAGGAAGAAGCGACACTTCTAGTAAAGTGCGCTCTCACATTTAGGGGGCGCGGCTCGCCTTGGCATTCATAAGCCAGCGCGATGGCATCAACTAACCAGTGGGCCAACCTCTGTTTTGATACGGCACTTCCCTTCTGCCGACCACCATAACAGATAAAGAGCTGTTCGCCGGATCTTATGTTTTGCGTTCGTTCCACGTAAAGGCGCAAAGCGCGTACGGGACAAAGCAGTGAAAGGGCTGAGCCTGCCTCCTCCGAGGGCAGCGCTTGCAGGTTCACCACCTGATCTCTAAATGGGGTGGTAGGAACCTTGGGCACATAGCCGGGCCGGGGTCTCAGGATAACCTGAGAGTAGGCCGGCCCGAATTCAAGGCACGATTCGCCGACCGAAAATGCCTCCAGATCCCCGACTCTCTTAAATGATGCCAATGCGGTCAGCAGAGCTGTCTTTATAGACAGAAATCTAAGTGATACTGACTCGAGTGGCTCGAACGGGTCCCTCTGCATACGTGCCAGGACTACAGAGAGATCCCAAGAGGGCACGAGAGGGGGGCGGGGTGGATTTAAACGCCGCGCACCTCTGAGGAACCGGATGATTAGATTATGCTTCCCGAGCGTGTTGCCATCCACCGCGTCATGATGAGCGGAGATGGCAGCCACGTAAACCTTCAGTGTGGAGGGCGACAGCCTACTCTCCAACTTCTCCTGAAGGAAGGATAACACAACGCTAATCTGGCACGTTCGGGGTTCTTCTCTGCGAGAAGCGCACCACTCAGCGAATAGACTCCACTTCAGGGCGTAGGCATGCCTCGTAGAGGGTGCTCTAGCCTGAGTGATGGTGTTAACCACCGAGGGAGGTAAATCACCTAAGTCTTCCGAGCTCCGTCTATGTACCACACGTGGAGGTTCCATAGATCTGGGCGCGGGTGCCAGATGGTGCCCCGTCCCTGAGAGAGGAGGTCCTCCCTCAGAGGAATGCGCCAGGGAGGGGCCGTCGCGAGGAGTGAGAGCTCGGAAATCCAGGTCCGGTTGGGCCAGAGAGGCGCAACGAACAAGACCTGCTCCTCGTCCTCCCTGACTTTGCACAGTGTCTGCGCGATTAGGCTCACTGGGGGAAACGCATACTTGCGCATGCCCGATGGCCAGCTGTGGGCCAGTGCATCCGTGCCGAGGGGGGCCTCGGTCAGGGAATAAAACAGCTGGCAATGAGCGTTCTCGGGGGAAGCAAACAGATCTATCTGGGCTACCCCGAAGCGCGCCCATATCAACTGGATCGCATCGGGGTGGAGTCTCCATTCTCCTCGGTGCACTAGCTGCCGTGAGAGCGCATCGGCTGCACGGTTGAGCTCGCCCGGAATGTGAATGGCTCGCAGCGATTTCAGCCGCGTATGACTCCAAAGGAGCCTGCGGCGAGCGAGCTGAGACATGCGGCGGGAGCGTATACCCCCCATACGGTTGATATACGCTACCGTCGCCATGCTGTCCGTCCTGACCAGCACGTGTTTCTGCTCCAGCACCGGTAAAAAGCGGCGGATAGCTAGAAACACTGCCAACAGCTCCAGGCAGTTGATATGCCAATGCAGGCGGGGTCCGGACCACGAACCCGCGGCTGCATGCTCGTTGCACACAGCCCCCCAGCCCGTGCTGGAGACATCCGTCGATACGACAACATGCCTGGATATTAGCCCTAGGGGCACACTGGTCCGTAGAAAGGCTAAATCCATCGACACAGCGGAGTGACGTGCACCCGGTGCGTACCCGCGCGCCATGCCCGTCTGGGGATTCGATCGTGAAGCCAACGCTGAAGTGGTCTCATATGGAGCAACCCGAGCGGCGTGACAGCGGCATCGGATGCCATATGCCCCAGGAGCCTCTGAAAAGATTTCAGTGAAACCACTATATTCCTGTCGAGCTCTTTCAGACAAGAAAGCATTGACCTGGCGCGCTCCTCCGAGAGGCGCGCTACCATAGCGATCGAATCCAGCTCCAGCCCGAGGTAAGAGATCCTCTGCGCGGGGCAAAGTTTGCTCTTCTCTCGGTTGACCCGAAACCCCAACTGGTCGAGGTGCCGAAGCACTTTGTCCCTGTGCATACTCAATTGATCCCGAGACGAGGCTATAATAAGCCAATCGTCGAGATAATTGAGGATGAGAATGCCCGAGAGCCGGAGCGGCATGAGGGCACCCTCCGCGAGCTTGGTGAAAACCCGCGGAGACAGAGAGAGCCCGAAGGGGAGGACTTTGTACTGCCATGCTCGGCCCTCGAACGCAAACCGGAGGAATGGCCGGTGGCGTGGAAGGATGGAGACATGAAAATACGCGTCCTTCAGGTCTATAGCTGCAAACCAATCCCGAGGACGGACGCTGCAAAGCAAGCGTTTCTGCGTGAGCATCCTGAACGGCATCTTGTGCAGATGGCGATTCAGTCTGCGCAGATCTAGGATTGGTCTTAACCCCCCGCTCTTTTTGGGCACGATGAAGTACGGGCTGTAAAACCCGGACCTCATCTCGGTTGGAGGGACCCGCTCGATTGCACCCTTCGCCAGAAGGGCAGCAATCTCCTCTCGCAAGGCAGGGGCGCTCTCGGGAGTGACCCGTGTAGAGTGAATGCCCGTGAATTTGGGAGGGCGAACGGCGAATTGAATCGCGTAACCGAGTCTGACCGTCCGTATGAGCCACCGCGACGCGCCGGGCAGCGCTAACCAAGCCGGCAGGGCGCGCGCTAATGGCACCATCGGAGTGATCATTGACGTGCCAGCGGAGGGGCAGCTCGGGAAGGGAGTGCTCGCCCCGAGAAGCTGTGCGTCCCGAGGAAGAGCTGAAAATAAGAGAATGTCTCTTACCTTCCTCCCTGGATCCCGCGGTGAGACCGGAGTGAGAGAAAGGAGTCCGTTCTGCTGCACTCTGATGGCCTGTGGCGAAAGTGCCCGATGCTGCGAGCTGGAAGGCGGAGCGTCCCAGACTGGCAGTGCTCGGGTTTGCGCATCCGGAGAGAGAGGAAACTGCTCTTTTGAAAATTTTGTCACTGCCAGCCCGGAGGCCAGTAGCAGAGTTTTCGAAGTGATGCTTTTGTCCTCGGCCCCCCACCGAGGAAGAACAGGTCCCCTTTTCTCCGGATGGCCCGTCCCAGGGACGCTTCGCGGTCCGTTTACCGGACTTAACGGCGCCCTGGAGCGGGGGCGTCGTAATCCCGCGAGTGGCTCGGCGCTGCTGCCTGGCCGGTGAAGCGGGCAGCAGAGGCGGAGCAGATGTTGAAGCCGCGGGTGGACGCCCTCGGCGAGGAACAGCCGCAGCGGATGGGGCAGCAGGAGGAGCAGTTTTCAGAGCCCGCTGATGGATGATCTCGCCCACCGCTTTGGACTGCTCTTTCACCGCGGAGAATTCCTGGGTGAATTCCCCCACGGTGTCGCCGAACAGGCCTGCCTGGGAAATGGGAGCATTAAGAAAGCGAGCCTTGTCAACGTCTCTCATCTCGGCCAGGTTCAGCCAGAGGTGGCGCTCCTGGACCACTAATGTGGCCATCGTCTTACCCAGGGCACGAGCAGCCGATTTGGTGGTCATGAGAGCATAATCGGTTGCCGTGCGGAGCTCATGCATCAATCCTGGGGAAGAACCACTCTCCTGCATCTCGGCCAGCTTCTCGGCTTGGTAGCGTTGATAGGTGGCCATAGCATGCAGAGCGGACGCGGCCTGGCCCGCAGCAGTGTAGGCTCTGGCCGTGAGAGACTCAGATAACCTGCACGCTTTGGAGGGGATTTTGGGTGGACCTCTCCCAGCAGAGGGGCCTTGCGGACAAAGATTGACCGCAATAGCGCGCTCTACCTGGGGAATCGCCTCATATCCCCGGGCCGCTCCGCCGTCAAGAGTGGTGAGAGCGGGAGCGCACGAGGACCGGGCAGAGAAAGGTGCCCTCCATGCCTGCGTGAGCTCACTGTGTATTTCCGGGAAGAAGGGGACGCGGGGTCTGGAAGGTCTCGCCTTCTTTCTCCCCACGTAACACCCATCTAAGCGGTTCGGCCGCGGTTCTGGGGGACAAGCCATCTCCAGTCCTACGGCCGAAGCAGCCCGGAATAACACGGCCAACATGTCCGATTCTAAATCCAAGACCGCGCTGACAACCCCGGAGGGTGGCAGGGGGTCTGGATCATCATCGGAGCATGTCAACCCGCCCTCAGATGCAGTGATGGACATCACGTCTCCGGTGTCATCTAATGAGAGCGCGGCCAGCCCGGAGGATGGACCGGCGCCCTCACTCGAAGCAGAAACAGAGCGCACTGAAGAGGAGTGAGGGGTCCGCGGGCCCGGAGGCGACGGATTAGCCCCCACTGTAACCCTCAGGCCTGCCCGTGTGCTAACCGCTTGGCGGGGCGCAGCAGGGGTGACTCGCCCTAATGCAAGGGCTCGCCGCGACCTCAGTTGCGCAACAGTCAAGCCATCGCAGTGCGGCCAAGAACTGTCCGCGAGCACCGCATCAACATGCTGGACCCCCAGACATGTGACACAATACTCGTGCCTGTCATCCGGAGCGAGGAAACCACCACATCCAGAAACGCACGGTCGGAACGACATCTTTAAAAAGACGCGCTACACAACCGTGTGCTCTCTTAGGGAATTCTGCTCTTTTAGAAAACTGCTCTTTTATGTCACCAGCGAAACGCAGAGGGGACAGGAAACCCAGCTCAACCGCCGCTCTAGCGTCTTCTCCCGCACTGGTGAAGGTAGGGCTTTCTTCTAATTTTGAAGTCAGCTTGTAGCAGAAGGGTTCTTCAGTCTCGATCGGGTCTGAAGCAACAATTCTGAAGGAGCTCCTCCGCAGCTGACTGATATAGCCCTAACGAGCTCATCAGGTTCAGCTGTGGAGCGAAGCTCCGCCAATGCAATAGGCATTTCATTGGCCCGTTTTCTTGATCTTCAGAACGATTGGTCGTCTAGCAACTCCCATTGTCTGAGATTCAGACACACGTCGAAGTTCCCATATGAAGGGGAACAGTATTTATACAACTCATAAAACGCATCAAGTTCAATATACAATAGCTTCACCTTCAACAATGTGTTGATTAAGCTGTAAAAGTTTTTTTTTTCCTTCAGGATGTGAAAAGTCAGATGGCATTGACTCCTGCATGCAACACAATAGATGTGATTGCTCTTATTATTCAGCCCACGTGATTATATGACCTTACACCATGTTTGATGAAAACAGCTGCTGCACTGAGCATTGAGGCTATCAATTAAAAAAAATTGCCATAAGTGACATGAGCACTTTCTATTACATTGAAAGCATAGAATAAACAACTAAATATGGCATTAATGTTTATTGTTTAATGTTTATTAAATATGTTTATTGGCATTAATGATTCCACAAAGAACATTTAGAGCACCCTATTATTCTTTTCTATTGTGATTGTATAAGGTCTACAAAGTTTCAAAGATCAAAGGACTTGATGAACGGAGATATTTTCTCCCAAAACTAAGAACTGATTCTCAACTGTGAAATGACTGACTGCTATTTTTAATCATGGAAGCATATGTACTGTAGGTTTGAAATAAATTAGCTTGATGTCAACCTTTGATCTTCACTGGCTGTCTCCAAACAATGTCCACTTTGACTCTCATTCTCAGAAGATGTAAATGAGGCCTGGAAGAGTTTGGCCTGTGTATCCAGAAGATGTGCTTTTCCCTATGCTAAAATATAAATTCACTTTGTATGCACATCTGAAGGATGGGGACAATCAAGACCATTGGTAATGTTTAGGTCATTGTGCACAGAATTGCAGAAAAACCCTCATTATCTAAAGTTTAGAAATGTAAATTTTTTAATTTTAGTGTTAATCAGTAGACCAGTCACAGATTGAGCCATTTGACCTATCAGAAAAGAACATGCTAGAAGTATTCAGGGAAATCTTTTAGTTTTAACAGTAAAGTAACACTAGATATGTTTTATTATTTATGAAGTATACCTAAAGCTTGGCTATTGGGATATCTGTTTTTTTTTTTTTTTTTGCTTTTTTTTATATAATGTGTCCCACTTTGGAACTGATAATGGGGCTTTCACGACTGAAGCTGTCACACATTTCCATATTATTGCCGTCAACTACAGCTACTAAGAGAAGTAAAAAGGTTTATAATGGCACAGTCGACTGGTGTCTGAATACCAGCATGTCACATTCACACCTTCTTTGAGTTTGGGCAAATTGTTCATAAACACTATCGATGCCTCAGGCAGGACAAACAAAAATCTGGATTCAATACCACTGAATGAAAACATAATATATATATTAATATATATATATATATTGCAAGTCCATTTATTTTCTCTACAGCTAATTTCAAATTAACCCTCTATGGCATGGTGTTGCCGTCAGGAGAGTTTGAGCAGGCTTGAGAAGAGTCACTCTGGGGAAGAATGGACCTCAGAATCCATTTTTATGGCAAGAGCGTGTGTGAGCATACATGCACCAGTGGGTAAATAGAGGTATATGACCAAATGTAATTTTATGCTTACGTCCTTTTTTTTTATATAGTTGGCCTGTCTAATGACAATGAGTCTGTGGAGCAAGACAAAAAAATGATAATGACAATATGATGATGATTCACTGGAAGGCATTGAAGCAATGCTTCACTTTATATGTGGGTCCACTGTCTGTTTAAGTGTTGTTTAAAGTCCAAAAATAAACTAGTTCAGCTAATTTGCACTGGTATAGCCACAGCTGCTGGAGTTTTGGCTCATGGTGAGTCAAAAATGATGTTGTTTGCAGGAGTATTACCTGCAGGGAACTGTACAACCTGTGTTCTACAGAGGAACCCTAGTATGATTGATCTTTATAGTGCTTTGGGAGCTAAAGGGGGATACATTGTTAAAGAATCAAAATGCACTTTGATGCCCATTCTTTCCTCTCCAAAGGCAAACTTCTATTGTCCTATAGGGCACAGCTCAAACACTGCACTGAAAGCTAATGATAGTCACAAATGGTCAGCTCAGGGGGCCATAGTTAAGCACAGCAGCAGCTGATGAGTTAGTATGATTGGGATTATTTGGTTTTGAAATTTACAATATATATATATATATATATATATATATATATATATATATATATATATATATATATATATATATATGATTTCAAAAACATTTACTGAACGGTGGGTAGCGGCTCCCTCCAGGTGCTCCAGTTTCCCCTACAGTCCAAATAGATGTGGTATATAGACAAATTGTATATATTAAAATTAGCTGTAATAAATGTGTGTTTCCCAGCATTAGGGTTACATGAATTACTCCACTTTCAGGGCTGGTTTGTGGCTGGTAATGTCAAATATGTAATTATCCTCAACCCCCAAAAGTTGGTCATTCATGGGATACAAAAGCATGAGAGGACAGGTTAATTACATGCATCTTAATGTGGAATCAGATGGAACAGAGGAAGAACTGCTTTACAGTTCAGCATTGAACAAGGTAAGTTTCTCAACATTCTGTTGTGAATAATACAATCAAGCTCTCCTCTCCGAACCAACACTTATTACTCAAATTTTAATCATTCACTCCTCAAAACTCCAACTCCCATCATCCTCCATGCCTAGGACTGATTTCACCGCAGTTGATCACATCAGTAGCAGCTAGCTTGATTCTCCACCCTGCCAACACCACCATCACCATCACACTGCCAACACCACCAGCCAGCATGCCTCCTAGTCTGATACCCCACGCTACTAGAAGTACACAATTGACATTTCCTAATGATTTGATGGTGAGCTCAGAGGATGATACAACTGAAACAGTTATTTCACTGAGAAATAACCCACAAATTGCAGTCTGAACTAGCTTGTTGAAAGGAGGGAAGGAACTTCAGGGAGTTGATTGAAATTAGCATTAAATCAGGTAATCTCATCAGAAGCCATCACACATCACATAACCAATGCTCACCACCGCCCACTACACCATTTCCTTCATTGGTGCAGCTGGGTTATACTCATTTCCTGCAACAAGAGAGCACACTGAAGAACCACCTTTGTCTGTATTGTGGCGAGTTGAGCCATTTAAAGTCCAACTGCCCTGTATACCTACTAACTGAGCCTCATTCAGTGAGTTCAGCTACTTCCTCTAGTGTACTGTATACAACCTGTTGATATCTGTAAACATTCCTCACCTTGAATCTCAAATTGATGGCATGGCACTTCTTGACTTTGAGGGCACAGGGAATTTTATTTCCTGGGGATTCTTCAAATGTAACAAGCTCACTTTACCCCATGACTCTTTCATTTCAGTGGAGCCACTAGATGGGAGTAGGAGAAGGAAGGATTTGTCACATCACATCAACCAACAGTTTGCGCATTGTAGTCCTTTATACAGAAAAAAAAAAACACTTTTACGTCATTCATTCCCCAAACACCAATTATTTTGGTGAATAAACACCAAACACCAATTGTTTTGAGTTGGCTTGCTTATGTTGTCACAAGCCACATATCAAATTCTATACTACTGTTGCTCATGTAAACAACACTGTCTAAAACCTCCACAGAAACTTTCTCTCTAAACAATTCAGATTCAATACCCCCGGAACAGAATCATAGGGCTCTGCTGCTGGAATATGCAGATCTATTCAAGGCTTTTAACAAACACTCCTTACCCCAACATCATCCATTTGAATGCTCCATAGAATCCCAGATTCATCCCCCACCAAGGGGAGAATATTTCCATTATCTCAGAAAAAGTCCAATGTTCTGAATCAATACACTAAGGAATACTTAGCCAAGGGGTTTATTCACCCGTCTACTTCCCCAGCTACAGCAGGTTTTTTTTTTGTTAGGAAGAAGGATGAAGGCTTGCAACCCTGTATTGTCTACTGTGGTCTGAATGAAATTATTGTTAACTTCCTGTTGTTCCTGCAGCTTTCGAACAGTTGAGACAGACTTAGTTTTACACCAAACTCAACACACGTTATGCATCTCTCCTTTCTATACCGCCAGAGGGATAGATCACCTAAATTTTGACCATTTACTTCTCAACTTCAACTCCCAACATCCCTTATTCCTGGGACTGATTACACTGCAGTTTGTGGCAATTTCACCTTGTGTTTTTAACTCATGCTTCCTTCACTTAGTGTGAAGTTTTAATTTTCCACAGTCAAATCATACCATTTCACCATCACCTTTCCCCAGCTTGTACCCACGGTTTGATTAGGTTGGGAAAGGTGATGGTGAAATGGTATGATTTGACTGTGGCATGAGTTGGGCATCATATACAGTAAATATTATATGGTAAATATGAACATTAATATTGCACTTTGTTGGTAATTATTGCAAATAATCTGTATACGCTGAAATAATTTTACTCTATGCGTATGATTAAAACGTTTGATAAAGTGTCATTGTATCCGTTTTAACAGACATACTTGTGTTGTACTTAAGACTGAAATGTGTTGACTGTATAGAGAGTGTTAATCAAGTGACAAGTTGTGATCAAGTTGGTTGTAAATGTTTATTGCCTTTTGTAATGACCACCACACTCCCCGTCTTTAAGCCACCTCTAGAGGGCAACAGCATATAAGTTGCTTAGGAATTTTGGGCTTAGTAGTTTTCCATCAGGACCCTCATAGTCAGCGTTGGCCGGTTTGTAACAGGTTCTCTTGTGTTACCTCGTGCTCGAGACACAGCTATGAACAGCAGATTCTAGTTATAAGAAATATAAAGGTTTTTAGTTTCTCCGTTTATTAATTTAAAATAATTTTTGATGTTATTTATTGAACTTTGCTTTGCGTTCCTGTATATGTTATGCTCCATGTGTATAGTTTGTATTTTTAATGTGTGTACAGATATGGCTTTTGAGAATGCACGTTTCTTCACGCACAGTACTGCAATTCGTCATTCACAGTCACGCAGAATACATCGGCTTCAAAAGCCACCTTTTCATTAAAAAAAAAACAATTATGTGCTTTACGCAATAGCCACCAGGTGACGCAAGTAACAACCGCTTTTCCATTGGCTCAGTTGTCATGCCACGTCAAGGCATGACAAGGATTTTCTGAATTTTTATTTTTTTTATATTTCCTAAAAACAATAAACAACGAAGTACATTATAATTGTATTGTTTTAAAATATTATTTATAAAGTATTTGGATACGAGGAAATTAATCAAGGCGTGCAAACAGAGCTTTTTTTTACAAACTGCAGGTAAAAATGTGTTCTATGACATCAAACAAGTGATAATGTTTTTATATAACATGGTAAAATAAAAAAATGAAATTAATCATCACGAGAAAATAATCAAATCATTTGTTACAACATCAAAAACCATTCCTGCAAAGGTGAAATATGACGGAGAAGTCAAAAAGAGCGAATTTGCGGAGTGGGAAAATGTCCAGCAGGGAAAATGACAAGGTCACTCGCTACATCAAACCGCTGTCATGGAAAATGGAATGGATGTTCTTGGCTGGTCTAAGATGAACAAACAATCCAACCCAACATATGTTAACGCGATAAAGCTACAGTGGATTCAAAAAATGTTCCTCCACAAAAACACGTTTACAAAGCCTAATAAGTAAAGGGTTTTCAAATTATAACTACATATTAACTCATAAATGCATAATGTAGACAGAGTAGGCTATACTGTATAAGGCCAGACGGAATATGCGGACATTTTTTGCTATTTCTGCAGAGTATTTTGTTAAAATTTATGCAGAATGATTTTAGGAGTATCATAACTAAAACCTTAATATATGAAATAAAAAGTAATACCTTTTTACCTTTTATTGAATATTTACAATGTGATTCCAATTAGATCCACATTATTTGGTAAACATTGCAAGTCCCTCAGATAAAATCTTTACTAAAAGACAGAAAATATTACTTAACAAACTTTATTGTAAATAAACCATATGAATATTTTCACACCAGTCAATATTATTACTGAAATTAATTTAAAAACTGAATAAATATAAATTTACACACATTTACACCAGTGAATAAGCAGAACGTTGGGCTAAAAACTTTTGCACACACAGATTCCTTGTAGGTCTGCATATATAAAATGATACTCCTGTATTCATAGAATAATTAAAAAAATATATATATATATTCTTAACTATATTTAGTTTTAGCCATTTTACTACAACATTCTTTGTAATTTGTTAAATGCTGTATTTATACAGTACCACTACACTTGCAATACAAACTATAACTAAACAATAAATAATTCCTTTGATAACTGGAAAGAAACATTTTAATTGGTTTACAATGTACTAATGGACCTATTTTCTGGGCTTTATTGGTGATAATGGTGATGAATGTCAGACCATTATTGCCTTTTTAGCATTTAACTAGGACACAAACAAGCCAGTAATGAGGTTTTGAAAAAGCAAAAAAAAAAA
>CAIGQQ010034353.1:186036-204649 GCA_903798035.1 Danio albolineatus
TATATATATATATATATATATATATATATATATAGCATAGGAAAAATAAACAATAACATAAATATGCCTGCCCTAGACATTTATCACTTAAATTAGAAATTTTTATTAAAACGAAAACACTGTCTGAATCCATTTAAAGAACCAGCATTTAGGCTATTTTTTCCAATCATGTTTTTTTCTTCTGTCTAAAAACAACAAGCCAATCGCTCCACAGAAAGTGCATTTAATTGCTCTCCTGTAATTGATAATAATCACAAATCTCTGTTAACATTTTAACAAGACATTATTTAAAGACTTTGACTTGAGCGTTTTATTTTATCTAGACTTTCTGTGCTTTCTTTTTCTCTGTCTCGGTCACTCGCGTTCCAATTCGCACGCTGTTGAAGAAACAACAAGGCAATATGTTGACTTGCGTATATAGGCTATAGGCTACTGGTATATAATAATTTTGTTTTTTTTTTACATATAGTATTGCATTCATTTGTATAGATATAGTTTATTAAATAAATTTCTCAGTTTTGGTGTGGAGTCATCATGCAAACATCAAGTTTTAAAAAATTGATCTTTTATAAAAACTATTATTAATAACTTTAATTTTCCAAATGGAAAAAAGTTTGTTTGTTTGTTGTATAAGCTATATGTTTTTTAAAATAGCGCATTGCCCAGCCGTAGGATACACACGCTTCGCATGTCTGTTGTTTTGGCTAAGGGCTACGGAGTCATGACGACATGCAGACAAATTCACGGTAGGTGTTTAAAAATTTGCGTATTTATGCGGAATGATTTTAGGAGTATCATAACTAAAACCTTCATATATGATATAAAAAGTAATACCTTTTTACCTTTTATTGAATATTTAGAATGTGATTCCAGTTAGATCCACATTATTTGGTAAACATTGCAAGTTCCTCATAAAAAAATCTCTACTAAAAGACAGAAAATAGTACTTAAACTTTATTGTAAATAAACCATATGAATATTTTCACACAAGTCAATATTATTACTGAAATTAATCAAAAAACTGAATAAATATACATTTACAAAAATTTATTCATTCATTCATTTTCTTTTCGGCTTAGTCCTTTTATTAATCCGGGATCACCACAGCGGAATGAACCGCCAACTTATCCGGCATTTGTTTTACGCAGCGGATGCCCTTCTAACCACAACCCATCTCTGGGAAACACACCCATACATCCTCATTCACACACATACACTATGGACAATTTACCGCATGTCTTTGGACTGTGGGGGAAACCGGAGCACCCGGAGGAAACCCACGCAACCACGGGGAGAACATGCAAACTCCACACAGAAATGCCAACTGGCCCAGCCGGGGATCGAACCAGCAACCTTCTTGCTGTGAGGCGAACGTGCTACCCACTAGGCCACCGTGGCGCCCATTTACACACATTTACACCAGTGAATAAGCAGAATCAATGATGGGCTAAAAACCTGCCAAATTCTGCACGCACAGATTCCGTGTGGGTCTGCATATATAAAATGATACGCTCCTGTATTTAGAGTATAATAAAAAAAAAATTCTTAACTATATTTAGTTTTAGCCATTTTACTACAACATTTGGTGTAATTTGTTAAATTATATCACTGTATTTATACAATATGAATACACTTGCAATACAAACTATAACTAAACAACAAATCATTCCTTTGATAACTGGAAAACAAAAACAATTTAATCGGTTTACAATGTACTAATGGACCTATTTTCTGGGCTTTATTGGTGATAATGGTGATGAATGTCAGACCATTATAGCCTTTTTAGCATTTAACTAGGACACAAACAAGCCAGTAATGTGTGCATTGTAGAATGGGCTAATTCTAAAAAAACAGCCATTATGCTTTTGCTTAAATGCTTTTCGTTATTATTATTTGCATGGTAATACAGTGCTTTTAATAGGTTAAACCCAGAAATTGGGCATCAACAATGACATCATATGTTAATAGCATCACAGACCTTTAGTGCCCACCCCCTACGACAGACTTATATCTGCACTGATAGACAGTTCGTTCATTTGCCATCACAAAATGACCAAGATCAACAAGCTGCATTCCCAAGATATCCGGATGATGAGGTCTGCTGGAAATTCTACTCGAGAAATACACCAACATCTGGATTCCATTGGTGTACACGCAACATTGAGCACCATCAGAAGACATTATAAAGAACGAACATCACAAAAACGTAAACCTCGCAAAATAAATAAGTAAGTTAACATCTTCATAATACTTTGCTGAAAGTACACTACTAAGCATTAAATAAATTGTCACATATTTAATTTGCTAATGTTCTGTGCTTGATTTCAGAGAAATTATCGCATACATAGAGACCATCACATGCCAGAATGACAAATTGGCTGCAAGCTCAGTAAAAAAACAGCTATTTTATGACAAAGGACTGGAAATAAGCGAACGATCTGTTCGCAGGATTAGACAAAAGCTTGGATGGAGGTATGGAAAAAAGCAACATTGCCCTATGATCAGAGACAAAAATAAAGAAGTACGTCTCCAACAAGCCCACAAATGGATTAATGAAAATGAGACATTCCATGATGCAATTTTTACTGATGAAACAACAGTAGCTTTGGATCGCTTTGCCACCATGTCGTTACGTAAGACTGGAAGACATGTTGCAAAACCAAAGCCAAAACGTCCGCTAAAAGTTCATGTTTGGGGAGCAATATCCAGATTAGGTCCGGGACCTATTGCAATATTCGAGGGCATAATGGACCGATCTTTCTTTGAAAGTGCAATCATAAAAGAAACGGCTGCCCCATACATAAAAGAAAACTTTGAAGTACATCACCGCTTCTTTCAGGACAATGACCCGAAGCACACTGCAGCAAGCAAAGTCATTGTTGCAGAGGGGATAAACTGGGTCAAGACTCCGGCTGAATCCCCGGATATGAATCCCATTGAAATGGTGTGGCATGCTCTCAAAGATTATATTCGAAAAGTAGCAAAACCAACTACAAAGTCCGAGTTGGTTGCTGCCATAAAAAAATTCTGGTTTGAGGAACTTACATCAACGGCGTGCAACAAGTACATAAACAGACTGTTTAAAGTTCTTCCGGCTGTGGTGGAGCGTAAGGGTGGACACACTGGAATGTAGTGGGATGTAGCGGATGCATTGGCTAATGCATAGAATTAAGAAGTACTGTACATCTGTACCTGTGATTAAAATTGCTTTCTGTGCATGAACGTTTTATTGTAAATTTTGTTTTTATATAAAGTTGATTTTACGCCAAAAGTGTACTTTTTCTGTATTTTTTCCCCACATTTTGTATTTGCATAGGAAGTTTAAATACAGCACTTCGGTGACATTTTATGAAATAGCTAATTCTTATAACTCTTATGCCGGCTTTATTTGCGGAAAGGGTAAAGTAACATTAAGAGCACCTTAAAATATAGGTGCTATATAGCACCATTTGACAAAAGTACTATATAGCACATATTTTTTAAGGTGCTGTAGAGCACAAAAAGATTCCCCCCTCATTATGAGCCAAAGAACCAGTTTTGGTGCTATTTAGCACCTTTTTTTTTAGAGTGCAGCTTAGTACCCCACCCCCATTCCGCTTTTCGTATGCTAATAGTCCCTGCTTGGTCTACAGTATACACAGCCAAACCGGTTTGAGTTCGAGTTTTTTAATGATGTTAGAAATGGGAAACTAGAGGGGAAAATAAAACAAATAAAAAATATCTATTTAAAAGTAGATTTGCTGCTTAAAACACAGTATATTTAGAAAAAACTAATATTTTATGTTTGTCAATATCATCATTATTAACAATAACAAATAATAAAATTATAGCTGTAGTTTTTTTGTTAGAGGTCTCTATTAGGTCTGAGCAGAAATTTATTAATCCCACTGTCAATAAAATCTTTACTGCTCTGCCTCAGTGTTGTAATTGTATGAAATTAAAATGCGAATGAAGCCAATATTTTATTTTAAATAGTTTAATAATAAATTAATAGTTATAGTTTTATAATAGTGGTAATAATAGTTTTTCTTTTGATCTAGCTAAAATGTTATGAAACGAGAAGCTTGTGGAGGGACATATGATTAACCAGTCAAAATAAAAATCTCCTTTTGGCCTCCATCTTTCCAATATCTACTATGAATGACTAATGAAGAATAAATAAAGATATCTACACATGAATCATTGCACAGAAATGAAAATCAGGAGGTGAGCTATTTGCACTTAGCGTAAATAGATACTCAGAAATCGGCCTCTGCCCATTATGCCCATTGGTTAATCCAATGGCCCTGCTTATAGGAATTGTATTATCGAACGCATATTCGTACATCTCTCATAAAGTAGCCTATCCGTTGATTTGTTTGTGTCCAAGCAAACATGGCGGACACACACACTGGCACACACACACCAAATGCGCAGAAAACCGAGAGCGCAGCACAACGCATTTAAATGTTCTGCTACAATACTTTTTAAATATAGCTCATATTACATTGTCCTATTTTTGTTGCTGATATGTGTGCATATTTCACACGCACATGCAAATCATAATAGTAATAATAATAATAAATAAATAAATAAAACGAAACGAAATTAAAACACATGAAACACACTAAAACAGGGCAGTTAATTTAAACAGTCATCAAAAAACACAACATTAATTTGAAGGAGAACACTGAGGCTTTGGAAAAGCAAAAAAATAATTTTAATATAATTTTTATTTAATATAATATAATTTTAAAATAAAATATATATAAGTTATCTGAATGATTAACTTAAAATATATGTAATTTAGGCTACAAGCCTATACTGCTACTGTATTTGCTTATGCCGAATTAAACGCAAGAAAATACTGTAGGCCTATTTTAACGGCTAAAGCATATCGATTGTATTTTGCCTTATAGGCTATAAGTTCATTGCCCTAAAATATGAAAATTAGAATAGGTTAAAATAGGTTAAATAAATAAATAAAATGGGTAGGCCTAACCTAATGGCTTGTGGTGGTGTTTTTACAAATTATAGCCTAACATTTGCAATAATGACGGCGAACAATAATGATAATATAATTATATAACAAAAATGACAATAATGATAGCGAAACTGTGCATAATATTATTCCTTTAAAAATTATTACTACAGGCGCCACTGCACAAAAATTTAACTGAAATGCAATTATAAAGTATATTTATTAACTCCTTTTTAATAACTCCTTTTTAAGACCAAACTTGGATCAAAATATAAATAATTAGGATGCACTTTGCTGTTAAACAGAGAAAGGTTGCACCGAATGAGATGTTTATTTTCTTTCTCGTTGAGGCAGACATTATATTAATAATAAAAATAAATAAATAAATATAACGAAACAAAGTTAAAACACATTCGATTTGAATTTCGTACTTGTGCGTTCTGTTGTTCATGTTCAATTATGCTCAGAGCTCCATAGTTTAAAATAGGGTAACAGTCAGTTAAACTATAAGTACTGTATAACACACACAACTGTGTAAATAAATAGGCTATAAAATACATAGTTGATGTAGGCCTATTAAACATTATTTAAAAACTACTGAAATAAAAAAGCACAAGAAAGAATGCCGCTTTGAAACAAACTCATTTGATCAAAGTGTTTTAAATTTAGGCAGCAAAAAATAGTTAGCTGACCAAAGAAACTTTATTTCTTTTAACTTTGTTTCGTTTTATTTATTTATTTATTTTTATTATTAATATAGTGTCTGCCTCAACGAGAAAGAAAATAAACATCTCATTCGGTGCAACCTTTCTCTGTTTAACAGCAAAGTGCATCCTAATTATTTATATTTTGATCCAAGTTTGGTCTTAAAAAGGAGTTATTAAAAAGGAGTTAATAAATATACTTTATAATTGCATTTCAGTTAAATTTTTGTGCAGTGGCGCCTGTAGTAATAATTTTTAAAGGAATAATATTATGCACAGTTTCGCTATCATTATTGTCATTTTTGTTATATAATTATATTATCATTATTGTTCGCCGTCATTATTGCAAATGTTAGGCTATAATTTGTAAAAACACCACCACAAGCCATTAGGTTAGGCCTACCCATTTTATTTATTTATTTAACCTATTTTAACCTATTCTAATTTTCATATTTTAGGGCAATGAACTTATAGCCTATAAGGCAAAATACAATCGATATGCTTTAGCCGTTAAAATAGGCCTACAGTATTTTCTTGCGTTTAATTCGGCATAAGCAAATACAGTAGCAGTATAGGCTTGTAGCCTAAATTACATATATTTTAAGTTAATCATTCAGATAACTTATATATATTTTATTTTAAAATTATATTATATTAAATAAAAATTATATTAAAATTATTTTTTTGCTTTTCCAAAGCCTCAGTGTTCTCCTTCAAATTAATGTTGTGTTTTTTGATGACTGTTTAAATTAACTGCCCTGTTTTAGTGTGTTTCATGTGTTTTAATTTCGTTTCGTTTTATTTATTTATTTATTATTATTATTACTATTATGATTTGCATGTGCGTGTGAAATATGCACACATATCAGCAACAAAAATAGGACAATGTAATATGAGCTATATTTAAAAAGTATTGTAGCAGAACATTTAAATGCGTTGTGCTGCGCTCTCGGTTTTCTGCGCATTTGGTGTGTGTGTGCCAGTGTGTGTGTCCGCCATGTTTGCTTGGACACAAACAAATCAACGGATAGGCTACTTTATGAGAGATGTACGAATATGCGTTCGATAATACAATTCCTATAAGCAGGGCCATTGGATTAACCAATGGGCATAATGGGCAGAGGCCGATTTCTGAGTATCTATTTACGCTAAGTGCAAATAGCTCACCTCCTGATTTTCATTTCTGTGCAATGATTCATGTGTAGATATCTTTATTTATTCTTCATTAGTCATTCATAGTAGATATTGGAAAGATGGAGGCCAAAAGGAGATTTTTATTTTGACTGGTTAATCATATGTCCCTCCACAAGCTTCTCGTTTCATAACATTTTAGCTAGATCAAAAGAAAAACTATTATTACCACTATTATAAAACTATAACTATTAATTTATTATTAAACTATTTAAAATAAAATATTGGCTTCATTCGCATTTTAATTTCATACAATTACAACACTGAGGCAGAGCAGTAAAGATTTTATTGACAGTGGGATTAATAAATTTCTGCTCAGACCTAATAGAGACCTCTAACAAAAAAACTACAGCTATAATTTTATTATTTGTTATTGTTAATAATGATGATATTGACAAACATAAAATATTAGTTTTTTCTAAATATACTGTGTTTTAAGCAGCAAATCTACTTTTAAATAGATATTTTTTATTTGTTTTATTTTCCCCTCTAGTTTCCCATTTCTAACATCATTAAAAAACTCGAACTCAAACCGGTTTGGCTGTGTATACTGTAGACCAAGCAGGGACTATTAGCATACGAAAAGCGGAATGGGGGTGGGGTACTAAGCTGCACTCTAAAAAAAAAGGTGCTAAATAGCACCAAAACTGGTTCTTTGGCTCATAATGAGGGGGGAATCTTTTTGTGCTCTACAGCACCTTAAAAAATATGTGCTATATAGTACTTTTGTCAAATGGTGCTATATAGCACCTATATTTTAAGGTGCTCTTAATGTTACTTTACCCTTTCCGCAAATAAAGCCGGCATAAGAGTTATAAGAATTAGCTATTTCATAAAATGTCACCGAAGTGCTGTATTTAAACTTCCTATGCAATACAAAATGTGGGGAAAAAATACAGAAAAAGTACACTTTTGGCGTAAAATCAACTTTATATAAAAACAAAATTTACAATAAAACGTTCATGCACAGAAAGCAATTTTAATCACAGGTACAGATGTACAGTACTTCTTAATTCTATGCATTAGCCAATGCATCCGCTACATCCCACTACATTCCAGTGTGTCCACCCTTACGCTCCACCACAGCCGGAAGAACTTTAAACAGTCTGTTTATGTACTTGTTGCACGCCGTTGATGTAAGTTCCTCAAACCAGAATTTTTTTATGGCAGCAACCAACTCGGACTTTGTAGTTGGTTTTGCTACTTTTCGAATATAATCTTTGAGAGCATGCCACACCATTTCAATGGGATTCATATCCGGGGATTCAGCCGGAGTCTTGACCCAGTTTATCCCCTCTGCAACAATGACTTTGCTTGCTGCAGTGTGCTTCGGGTCATTGTCCTGAAAGAAGCGGTGATGTACTTCAAAGTTTTCTTTTATGTATGGGGCAGCCGTTTCTTTTATGATTGCACTTTCAAAGAAAGATCGGTCCATTATGCCCTCGAATATTGCAATAGGTCCCGGACCTAATCTGGATATTGCTCCCCAAACATGAACTTTTAGCGGACGTTTTGGCTTTGGTTTTGCAACATGTCTTCCAGTCTTACGTAACGACATGGTGGCAAAGCGATCCAAAGCTACTGTTGTTTCATCAGTAAAAATTGCATCATGGAATGTCTCATTTTCATTAATCCATTTGTGGGCTTGTTGGAGACGTACTTCTTTATTTTTGTCTCTGATCATAGGGCAATGTTGCTTTTTTCCATACCTCCATCCAAGCTTTTGTCTAATCCTGCGAACAGATCGTTCGCTTATTTCCAGTCCTTTGTCATAAAATAGCTGTTTTTTTACTGAGCTTGCAGCCAATTTGTCATTCTGGCATGTGATGGTCTCTATGTATGCGATAATTTCTCTGAAATCAAGCACAGAACATTAGCAAATTAAATATGTGACAATTTATTTAATGCTTAGTAGTGTACTTTCAGCAAAGTATTATGAAGATGTTAACTTACTTATTTATTTTGCGAGGTTTACGTTTTTGTGATGTTCGTTCTTTATAATGTCTTCTGATGGTGCTCAATGTTGCGTGTACACCAATGGAATCCAGATGTTGGTGTATTTCTCGAGTAGAATTTCCAGCAGACCTCATCATCCGGATATCTTGGGAATGCAGCTTGTTGATCTTGGTCATTTTGTGATGGCAAATGAACGAACTGTCTATCAGTGCAGATATAAGTCTGTCGTAGGGGGTGGGCACTAAAGGTCTGTGATGCTATTAACATATGATGTCATTGTTGATGCCCAATTTCTGGGTTTAACCTATTAAAAGCACTGTATTACCATGCAAATAATAATAACGAAAAGCATTTAAGCAAAAGCATAATGGCTGTTTTTTTAGAATTAGCCCATTCTACAATGCACACATTACTGGCTTGTTTGTGTCCTAGTTAAATGCTAAAAAGGCTATAATGGTCTGACATTCATCACCATTATCACCAATAAAGCCCAGAAAATAGGTCCATTAGTACATTGTAAACCGATTAAATTGTTTTTGTTTTCCAGTTATCAAAGGAATGATTTGTTGTTTAGTTATAGTTTGTATTGCAAGTGTATTCATATTGTATAAATACAGCATTTAACAAATTACACCAAATGTTGTAGTAAAATAGCTAAAACTAAATATAGTTAAGAATATTTTTTTAAAATTATACTCTAGACATGCGGTAAATTGTCCATAGTGTATGTGTGTGAATGAGAATGTATGGATGTGTTTCCCAGAGATGGGTTGTGGCTGGAAGGGCATCCGCTGCGTAAAACAAATGCCGGATAAGTTGGCGGTTCATTCCGCTGTGGCGATCCCGGATTAATAAAGGGACTAAGCCGAAAATAAAATGAATGAATGAATAAAATGTGTGTAAATGTATATTTATTCAGTTTTTTGATTAATTTCAGTAATAATATTGACTTGTGTGAAAATATTCATATGGTTTATTTACAATAAAGTTTAAGTACTATTTTCTGTCTTTTAGTAGAGATTTTTTATGAGGAACTTGCAATGTTTACCAAATAATGTGGATCTAATTGGAATCACATTCTAAATATTCAATAAAAGGTAAAAAGGTATTACTTTTTATATCATATATGAAGGTTTTAGTTATGATACTCCTAAAATCATTCCGCATAAATACGCAAATTTTTAAACACCTACCGTGAATTTGTCTGCATGTCGTCATGACTCCGTAGCCCTTAGCCAAAACAACAGACATGCGAAGCGTGTGTATCCTACGGCTGGGCAATGCGCTGTTTTAAAACCATATAGCTTATACAACAAACAAACAAACTTTTTTCCATTTGGAAAATTAAAGTTATTAATAATAGTTTTTATAAAAGATCAATTTTTTTAAACTTGATGTTTGCATGATGACTCCACACCAAAACTGAGAAATTTATTTAATAAACTATATCAAAGGATATAAACAAAGGAGCGCTACCCTGTACTGAAACGACAGCTCTATCGCATTCCTTCTGATGAACAACAATAGTGTAGGTGACATCTAATGTAACTATCTATGATATATTGTGGTCCTTAAAATACAGTCATGCTCAATAATAATAATAATAATAACAATAATAATAATAATAATAATAATAATAATAATAATAATTGATATACATATAAATAATACCACTGATACAACTATGGGAGTGAGAACTGCAAACGTAGATCTAGAGAATAAAAGACTAGATCTACTCTTAGATTTCAATTTGATTTATATAAAAAAATAAAAATAAATAAAAAGAGTAATTTGAAAGATGAATCAAAAGTAAAATTATTTGGGATTAGCTCTTTTTTGCTAGGATTTTGTTCCTGTTGCATCATCTGAAGTGATGTTTGTCTTTCAAGGCATATAGACATTTAACAAGAAAATTATTTGAAAAATCAAGCATTTCAAACACGATGACTTGATATATAATTATCTGATCTGATCTCATCATTATCCAGACCATCGAAGCCATTGAAAAATGGATTTGGAGAAGAGAAGAACAGTTCTCTCCATCAGAATCTTTTGAATCAAAAAAGTAGTCAAACAGATTGCAAAGTTCCACTGCCATGAGTAATAAACGCATTACCAAAACCAAATAACTATTTCAACAAGTTCACCAAAGTCATTCATTCATTCATTCATTTTATTTTCAGCTTAATCCCTTTATTAATCCGGGGTCGCCACAGCGGAATGAATTGCCAACTTATCCAGCATTTGTTTTACGGAGCGGATGCCCTTCCAGCTGCAACCCATCTCTGGGAAGCATCTATACACACTCATTCGCACTCACACACTACGGACAATTTAGCCTACCCAATTCATCTATACCACATGTCTTTGGACTTGTGGAGGAAACCGGAGCACCCAGAGGAAACCCATGCAACCACGGGGAGAACATGCAAACTCCACACAGAAATGCCAACTGACCCAGCCGAGGCTCAAACCAGCAACCTTCTTGCTGTGAGGTGAATGTGCTACTTACTACGCCACCGTGGAACCCTTCACCAAAATCCTTTTCAAGGAAAGTTGTTTTACTCAGCGGCCATATTTGCAATGCCTCAAGGAAGTTTATCCAAGACCAGATCCTATCTAAATGAAAGGGGAAATCCTGAAATCTCAAACTGATCACTGAACAGTGCACATATTTCTAATCAGCAACAAATTCTGAAGTGATAAGTCCTGTTAATTTTGTTTTTATTCATTCATTTTCGAATCGGCTTAGTCCCTTTATTGGGGTCACCACAGCGGAATGAACCACCAACTTATCCAGCATGTGTTTTACACAGCGGATGCTCTTCCAGCTGCAACCTAACACTGGGAAACATCCATACACACTCATTCACACACATACACTAGGGCGAATTTAGCTTACACAACTCACCTATTCTACAGACATTTGCTCAAACCTTTGCAGTGATAGAAATTAACAGAAGTCTAAAAAAAAATCACAATAATTTCAAAATCCTTGAAGCTGTCTGAAAGTTCATTCATTCATTCACAGGTACAATATCTTTATACATTGAACGCAGGCACTACAGTTTTTGTTCACTAAGCACTGCATACAAACTCATTGTAAATGTAATCAATAGTAATTTAGTCATCAGTGGGTTGTAGGAAAGTAATCACATTCATATTTCTCTGTTTATATCTCATGTAAGTAAAGAAATTGGAAAAGTTTGCAATGTCGGCACACTCATCCAATTGTACTTTGTTGGACTTCTAAACAGCAGCTTAGTTTCATCATCCGCCATTTTATTTCATCTTACTTTAACTATAGCTTCTCTTTAGCTACATATATATGTGAAATTAGACTTAACTGCTTGGGGTTCTTTTCTTTACTATTTTAAATCCATCAAAACAATACCCCTAGCAATTGTTCTTATAGTTGTTGCAGGAATTCAATGTAATATAAATTGCCTTATCAATACTTGTTTGTTGACTTTACCTAATGCACAACAACTTGTTAAATGATGCCATTTAAACTGTGGCCTAACACCAAGTTGACACTTAGCCACAGTTATAGATCAATCGATATATAAATCAATTTGTGTAAGGATCATTTGGGTAAAGAAAATAGAAGTATGAATTCCATTTACCAAAGTACTTATTAAACTAAGCTTTTGAAATAATAAAAGAAATGTTGTCTCAACAAATGAATGTTGTCTACTTGAGGTTTGTTTTGTCACCACAGGGAAAATTTAGCTGCTCTTTGTTTGAACACTTGGAACTTCTTTCATGTACAAGAGTCTTTAAATTGCTATTACATTTGTTCATTTATACAGTTTTATACAAACCATCTTACAAACTGCAATTATCTTGTTCAAAATCTATACAAATATGTATGAATTTATTTACTTATTTATTAATCTTAAAATTACTTTGACACTTAAAGGGTACCTATTTTGAAAAATCTACTTTTTAAGCTGTTTGGACAGACATATGTGTAGGTATAGTGTAAAAGACCGTCGTATTGGGGTGATCTAAACCCACCCAGTCCTTTTTTTTTTTCCAATTTAACAGCATATAAACGGTGGACCAATTGGAATGGTTTTGAGACTGACCGCAACTTGACGTAGGAGTGCGGTCCCCCCGCCCACCAAATTGATTGACAGCTGCGTATTAACATGTCTCCGTAGTAATGTATATAATCATATCAACAAGACAGGACATGTGCAAAGCATTCGGGAATAAAAGGTCTGTTTAGAGTGGCCAAGTGGGTAGCACGTTCGCCTCACAGCAAGAAAGTCGCTGGTTCGATCCCCGGCTGGGTCAGTTGGCATTTCTGTGTGGAGTTTGCATGTTCTCCCCGTTGTTGCTTGGGTTTCCTCCGGGTGCTCCGGTTTCCCCCACAGTCCAAAGACATGCGGTACAGGTGAATTGGGTAAGCTAAATTGTCCGTGGTGTATGTGTGTGAATGAGAATGTATGGATGTGTTTCCCAGAGATGGGTTGCAGCTGGAAGGGCATCCACTGCGTAAACCAAATGCTGGATAAGTTGGCGATTCATTCCGCTGTGGCGACCCCGGATTAATAAAGGGACTAAGCTTAAAAGAAAATGAATGAATGAATGTTTGTGTGTGTCTGTGTTTGTACGTGCGTGCATGAACTTTGTAACAACATTGTGTGTGACTTATCGTTGCAACTCCAAAACAAACACATCAAACAATCATTGGTAAAGTTCTTACTGTAGTATTTCTCACAAACGCTACGTGGATCTGCTTCCTTTACGTCTGTCTGTCTGGCGCAGCCGAGGGCGGAGATTGAGGCCCGCTGACAAGCCCGTGGGAACGGTGGGCGGCGAAGACTACTAGCCTTAAAGGCCCACTACCAAAAACAGCAACAAGCTGTTTAGAGCTATAATACACAGACTTCACAAAGCTATAATGAATAATCTGATGGGTGTTTTGAGATGAAACTTTACAGACAAATTCTGTTGACACAAAAGACTTATATTAAATAGAAAAAAGGGGTAAAATGTGTCCTGTGGTAAATGAGAGAAATCAGCCAGGCACATGGATGCTGGAGAGGGAGTGGAAAGATAATTTTACTGACTGGGACCTTTGAGTCTCATTCATCGAAATGAACGAATCTTTTTTTGAGTCATTTCATTAAATTTGTTCAATTTGCCAAAATAACATTAAAATGTTACAGGATGCTTCCAAACACATCTACAGCTAGCCCAAACGTTGATCACACTACAAGTTAACTAGAATACTGTACAATGCAATGCTACTAAGAAAGACAAAATAATCCTTCATTAGCTCTGCTCACCTCTTTTGGCATGTCTTCAAATGCACCCAAAGTTGGTTCAAATGCAACCAATGCACATTCTGAAACACCTATGATTTGTTCACCCTTTGAGCCTTTGAGTTTTGAGTTGTTCGTTCATCACATGACAGCATATAACGAGATGACTTTTATGAAAGAATCTCATTATAAAAACCACAAAACATTGGTTTCACGTTCAAATATTTTGATTTATGTATGTAAAATTTTCCAAGAATAAGGATTAGAAAGGCATCTTCCTTACGTACCATTACAAATCCATAAATTATGTAATTCACATTAGATCCTGAGGTGTGGAATCTTTAGTTTACAGTATTCTACTATAAAGACAACTTGGGTTAAATTAAAACTCATGTTAACAAATCTTATTTTTAGAATTCCACTTCTTTTCGTGGTGCTACGGTGGCGTAGTGGGTAGCAGTTTCAGTCATGTATAGGGTCAGTTTGCATGTTCCTCCCGTGGTCGTGTGGGTTTCCAATTACAAACCAGTTTGACTTCTATCATACCTCTATAGATGCTGTTATTAAGAATAGTCTCAATATGACAAAACAGTCTACCAGATGTTTTAAGAAGTCACAAAAACAGCAGAACAATGCATGGAAATAAAGAAAACTCTAAGATCATTCAGATAATTTATTCATTCTGCAGTGCATGCTGGGTGTTTCATTTTATGCTAACAACCAGTATGCACTGTGGCATGAAACTTCTGGCACACTGCTGAGATTACTGTGCTGGTTCTTGATGTTTGTGAGTCTACTACATAGAGGAATCTGACATGTTTTTTTCAATTTAAAAGAATTTACAAATAAATAATTTCATTATACAGGATCATAGTAACACTATAATCATTCATTCATTCATTTTCTTTTCGGCTTAGTCCCTTTATTAATCCGGGGTCGCCACAGCGGAATGAACCGCCAACTTATCCAGCATTTGTTTTACGCAGCGGATGCCCTTCCAGCCACAACCCATCTCTGGGAAACACTATAATCAATAAGAGTAAAATCAATAAATTCACAATTTTTTAAGAATAAAAACTGGATAAACCTCAAAAAAATGCTTTCTTCAACATTGAAAAAAGTGAACTTAAGTCACATAAAATGTTCTTAATTTAGTCTAAGTAAATTAAGTACAATTTACTAAAGGTAATTTATAAAATTTATTACAATCAGAAACACTCCTTAACATTACTGAACCAACCTACAGCAGTTTATACAAAACGTCTCAGGTTACGTATGTAACCATAGTTCCCTGAGAGGGAACGAGACACTGCGTCTAACCAGAACGCTAGGGGAACACCTCTTTTATACGCGTCTTGAAGCACATGTGAAATCAATCTAATGAAATTAAGCGGTGACGTCACCACGCGCGGGCACGCGGCGACGTGAACGTCAGACCAGAGAGTATAAAAAGCCTGCTTTAAGCACTCATTGATAACTTCAAATTTTGCTTGAAAGAAGTAACAGGCAGGAGAGAGTATGGCGGAAGACGCAGTGTCTCGTTCCCTCTCAGGGAACTATGGTTACATACGTAACCTGAGACGTTCCCTTTCTAGGGAACTTCAACACTGCGTCTAACCAGAACGCTAGGGGAACGCAATACCCACTAGGCCAGACTCACTGCTGACTGTGAACGCACATCTATGCAGTGAGAACAGAGGACCCTGGTGAGGGGTCTATATCCAGTTGGTAGTGACGCACGAATGTGGCGTCGACCACCCTGCCGCCAAACAAATATGCGAAAGGGCAGAGCCCGAAATCGAAGCTTTTGAGGCCGCTACAGCCCTCGTAGAGTGGGCCCTGACAAGCTTAGGTGCTGTCTGTCCAGCGGCCTTATATGTAATCATGATAGCCTCAACTATCCAATTACTTATGGTCTGCTTATTGGCTGGACTCCCCCTCTTTGAGGATCCGAAGCAGACCAGTAACTGCTCACTCTTTCTCCAGTTAGCAACCCTGTGGACATATGTATCCAGAGCCCTAACTGGGCAGAGCAGATTTAGTCTCTCTTGGTCCGACGACTGAAATGGGGGCGGATTAAAGGCCTGTAGCACAGCAGGTCTCGCCACATGAGTGGGAAACCTTCGGTACATACCCCGGTCTGGGGTAAAGAAAGGTTTTAGTCATGCCCGGAGCAAACTCCAACAACAAAGGTGCAACCGACAGAGCCTGGAGGTCACCAACCCTTTTTAGGGAATAAATAGCTAACAAAAAAGCTGTTTTTAATGTCAGAAATTTATCTGATGCCTCTTGTAACGGCTCAAATGGGGGAACAAAGATGCCCTCAAGCACCAATGTTAAGTCCCACGTCGGTACTCTGCGTGTGCTGACAGGCCTTAGCCTTATGGCTCCACGGAGGAAGCGACGAATTAGCGGATCCTGCCCTAGTGACTCATCATCTAGGGGAGAACGATAAGCCGCTATGGCTGCCACGTACACTTTTAGAGTGGATGCAGCCAGCCCAGCAGACAGGCGATCTTGGAGAAATTCCAGCACTGAGGCTACCTGACAACTGACTGGGTTCAGCTGGTGTTCTTTGCACCAAGCTGAAAAGAGAGCCCATTTGAGGGCATAACGCTTCCTTGTGGAGGGAGCCCTGGAGCTTAGTATGGTCTGAGCAACCTCGGTTGACAAACCAAACTCTATGAGGTGGGCCCCCTCAGAGGCCACACCCACAGTTTCCAGAGGTCGGGGCGAGGATGAAGTATCATCCCCCCTGCCTGGGACAGAAGGTCCCTCCTGATGGGGATCTCCCACGGGAGACCCGCCAGCAGGGCTATGAGGTCTGAGAACCAAATTCTTGTTGGCCAAAACGGGGCTACCAGTAATAACTGGACTCCGTCTTGACGGACCCTCTCCAGGACTCCTGGGAGCAGAGCAACCGGGGGAAAAGCGTACAGACGTAGCCTCGGCCACGTCTGTACCATGGCATCCAGTCCCAGTGGAGCTGGATGCAATAGAGAAAACCATAGTATGCACTGTGTGGTCGCTTGGGAAGCAAACAGGTCTACCTGCGCTCTCCCGAACCTTTTTCAAATGGTCTCCACCACCTCAGGGTGAAGTCTCCATTCCCCTGATCTCACCCCCTGTCTCGACAGGAGGTCTGCTCCCATGTTCAGGTGGCCCAGAACATACATTGCTCTGACAGACAGAATTTTGTTCTGGGCCCACAGGAGGATCCGATGTGCCAGCTTGCATAGCAGCCGAGACCTCAGACCCCCTGATGGTTGATGTAAGCGACCGCCGATTTGTTGTCCGTACGGACTAGAACATGGCGGCCCCCTAGATCTGTGAGAAAGTGTTTTAAGGCCAGAAACACAGCCATCATCTCCAGGCAGTTTATGTGCCAAGAGCGATGTTGTTCTCCCCACTGTCCCGCTGCGGGGAGTCCCCTCAGGGTTGCTCCCCAGCCTGTGAGGGAAGCATCTGTCATAAGCATTACGCGATGACAAACAGCTCCCATCACTGGGCCCTGAGACAGGAACCAGGGCTTTTTCCACATCGATAAGGCTCGAAGGCAGCGCCGCGAAACCTTGATCATGCGGAAACGATTCCCCTTAAGGGAAAACCCCCTGGATTTGAGCCACCACTGCAGGGGGCTCACGTACAGCAGGCCAAACGAAATCACGCTGGTTGCTGCTGCCATGAGGCCCAACAATCTTTGAAACTGTTTCACAGTGATGACCTGGCCTAATTTGACTCTGTGTATGGCTGACTGAATCGAAGCGATTCGTGGCGGGGACAGACGTGCTCACATCGTCATGGAGTCCCATAGCACACCTAAAAAAGTGGTCGTCCTGGCTGGAACAAGCACACTCTTTGCGGTGTTCAGCCGAAACCCCAACCTTCTGATATGGGTGAGAACGACATCTCGATGTCGAACTGCCATATCGTGAGACTGAGCTAGAATTAGCCAATTGTCTATATAGTTTAGGATACATATACCCTGCATACGAAGTGGAGCTAGTGCTGCTTCGACTATTTTGGTGAAGGTTCGAGGTGACAGAGCTAGGCCGAATAGAAGAACCCGATATTGGAACGCTTCGCCCCCGAAAGCGAACCTGAGGTACTTCCTGTGTTGGGGAAGGATGGATATATGGACGTATGCGTCTTTCAGGTCTATTGTGACAAACCAGTCCTAGGACTGAATTTGTGACACCACATTTTTTAATGGTTGACATCTTGAACCTGAGGGCCCTGACGGACCGATTTAGATTTCTCAGATCTAATATGGGACGTAGTCCCCCATCCTTTTTGGGAACTATAAAATACCGGCTGTAAAACTCATATTCTCTGTCGAGTGGGAGAACACGCTCTAACGCGACTTTTCTTAACAGAGCCAGTACTTCCTGTTCCATAACCAGAGCCTGTTCTGGCTTCACTACGGTGGGTGTAACACCATTGAAGTGAGGTGGGCGTGCACAAAAACTGTATTTTGTAGCCGTTTTTCACCATGAACAGGACCCCCTGAGACACCATCGGCAGGT
>CAIGQQ010034353.1:204659-225900 GCA_903798035.1 Danio albolineatus
TTTTTTTTTTTTTTTTTTTTTTTTGAGGGGGAGCCCGAAAAGCGACGCTCTCCTTTTGCACCGCTTGATATGAGGAGCTTGTTGACGGCTGGGGCTGTTCTTTAGCAGCCCCCCGACTTTTTGATTGCGGGTGGAGAAAGCCCCTGAGGGAGCCAGAGCGCTTCTTTACTCTGTCGAAGGAATTGGCGACGTGATATGATATGCCCTGCGCTTGATATTGGCGCATCCATAAAGATCGCTCTATCAGTTTCTGACACCTCTGCTAGCGTCAGCCATGGAGCGCCCCATATTACAGGCCACCTCCTTAGTAGCTCTCAGAGCTAAGTCTGATGCCCGAAGAGCTTCTCGAAGCTGATCGAGCGTTGCTCCCCCACCATCCAAACACTCTTTGAGTGGGTCAGCCTGATATGCTTGCAACACTAACATAGTGTGCAAGCATCCAACAGACTGACCAGCCGTCATATATGCTTTGCCAACTAGACTAGAGGTGACTCTTAATGGTCTAGATGACAAAGAAGGGACCCTAGCTGATGTTAAATCAGGGCGAAGATGATGTGCTAAATCTTCTTCTATAATTGGCATATTTTTACATGCTAATTCCCCCAGCCCACGAACCGCTGAATAAATAACCGTTCTAGGTGTCATTAAACGAGCTGAGTAAGGATTACTCCATGATTTTGTGACAGCATCATGCAGTTCAGGACAAAAGGGGAGGTCCCTCAGTGGAGGATCAATTCTGCTGGGTAATTCTCTTTTATCCAGCATACCCATAAAACGCAGCTGTTGCTGCTCATGTGCTGGCTGGCAGTCTATAATATCAAATCTGTCAGCAGCACGTGAAACAACCTCCACTAACTCCATATATTCTACTGACTGGGGAGGCAGATGCCCCGCCCCTCTTTGCCTACGCTGCGTCGGCACATCCGTTTCGTCGGCAACGGAGGAAGCCGCCCCCTCACGAGACGCGGAAGTAAACACAGAGCGTGCTTCCGACGCTCCCGAGGGAGGATTACATCTCATAGACAAAGGCAGAGAAAGGACCAGGTCCGTCTCTATCTCGTCTGCAAGATCTAACTGCGATCCCCATGATCGAAGTCTATGCTCAGCCTCGGCATGAGCGTGACCTGAACCACGAGGAGCGCGAGCCGCGGGCGTCTTCTCGAAGAACGCCCGTCGATTACGCAGCACTTTACGGGAGAAAGCATTACACATGCAGCATTCTCAAATGCTGCCAGTGCATGCTCCTCTCCCAAACACCTTAAACACATTTCATGTGTGTCACCAGCCACAATAAGACAGGGACAAGGAGACACACAGCGTTTAAAGTTTCTTTCTGCCATATTTTTTTCCACTAAAGGGTAAGTTTGTCAGTTTTTTTGTATTTGTGTATGCAAAGTCAGTAATGAATGGTCACAGCAAGAGGGTATTCATGTGCGTGCTTCTTGAAAGCAAAGAAGTTATCAATGAGTGCTTAAAGCAGGCTTTTTATACTCTCTGGTCTGACGTTCACGTCGCCGCGTGCCCGCGCGTGGTGACGTCACCGCTTAATTTCATTAGATTGATTTCACATGTGCTTCAAGACGCGTATAAAAGAGGTGTTCCCCTAGCGTTCTGGTTAGACGCAGTGTTGAAGTTCCCTAGAAAGGGAACTACAGTTTGATGCTGTACAGTCGCAGTGAAGTAAGCCAGATTGTGGTAGTCTGCTACATCCTACACAACTAACACTCAGCCTGCAAGACAAGGAATAGCAGCATGCAAATTGTCTTTAGCACAAATTGTTGTGGGCACAGCTAATTTGCATAACTGTATAAGTGGATACTAAATCAATGCAGAAAGCATCTGCTATCGGGGGATGCAATTCATTTAAAGTCCATGGAATAAAACAATGAAACTTTCAAAGAACACACAGTATAAGTATGACTCATTTTTGCATTCACCTACAGGTATCCCCTGAATTAACCACACAGATGAATTACTTGAAATTCTTTGAATCCTAAACAAAAAAGGCACAAAGCATCTCCCACCCTCTGTCATGTCTTTATCTTTCTGTTTCATGTTTGCTTTCTCATACTTTCTCATGGCTACCTCTGCTGTGCTATGCAACAGTGTCTGTGACAGTCAAGCTTTGCGACTTATTACCTCCTGTGTTTCTCAATTCTTCCTACCCCACATGACCACAGTGTTGCAAATAGATGCAGTTGTTTCAAAAATTGGGTGGCAGCCTAAATAACAAACACAGACACCTCTATCTTTGTTTGTCTGGCTATGTCTCCCTGATGATGCCATGCGTGAGAATGTTATTGTTGGGTTATTCGAGTTTATTGTTCTATGATTAAAAAATCCATACTTTTTTTTGTAATTTAATTTGATAAGTGCAGTTGCTGATTTTATTTGGAGTTACAGATGTTTAAAGTAGAAGTTATGATGCAGCACTAACTAGCTGTCTTGCTGTCCTCAATATTTGTCACAAATATGACAGCAAACGAGTGATGACAGCACCAATTACACCTTAGAAATTGCTAGTGGTTCTTTCTAAAAGCCTGATCACATTAAGGACGATATACTGTAGTTAGTTTTAACGATTGTCTAAGTCCTTGTTTGCACTGGCAGATAGGAGGCAAAAGTAAAACAGAAGTCGCTGATTAATGGTGGAGAGTGATTTATTTGTGCACAAATGTGGAAAATTATGTCCATGTAAGCTTCCCTCATTCACTTTACAATGGTGGCAGGGATTCCCCATAGGCAAAGTGTTTAAGAAAAATTTGCGTGTGCATGTCTAAAAGTGGAGTGGAAGAGTGAGCCTTTTCATATCATTGGCATCGCCCGTGGATCACACCATTTTGGAGGTTGGTAGAAATTTTCTTGTACACAATCATACATATAAAAGACATTGACACAAATTATAAATTAATGAAAATTAATCAGAATGTACATAACTCAAAATACTCAACAACCAACCAAAGAACAATTGATTTATCACAGCCACTGAGGTTGTGACCTCAATGATACTCTGAATGAGAAGAAAAACAATGTATAAATGTCCAAGCTTGGAAACAGAGCAGGGGGTATTCCAGAAAGCAGGTTATGTGACATGTTTTTGAAAATGTTTTTGAGACAGTCATTATGTACTGTGTGTAGAGCTGTATGCCTGGCACAAAAATGTGCTATACACTTTTGTACAGTTCTCTGGCCATAAACCTCTGCATATCCTTAAACAGAGATTTTAGTCTGTGTCAATAGTGTAGTGCTCAGTGTGTCATTAAAGAACACAATAATGCTCACGGCGGAGCGAGTTCAAATCTCATGTAGAAAGTCTCTCTCTCTCTCTCTCTCTCTCTCTCTCTCTCTCTCTCTCTCTCTCTCTCTTTCTCTCTCTGTATATAGCTTCTGTATTTATAATATTATAAGACTTGGGTAATTTCTAGGAAAATCTATACATATACAAAATCTACTGTATACATATTTTAGAATGTAGTAATTCATATCTATACCTTTATTCACACTGTACAGTGCACACACTTGATAATTTAAAAAAATATATATATGTATTTTTGTATTTGCACGTGCATTAATTGATCATTAATCCATCAATCAGTAAAGAAGACTATGATAATATGTAATCTGTCCATAGTAAGCCTATAAATGTGCAGGTAACAACTTTTTTCACTATTTTTTTTTGTGTGATCGTGCATGGGTACATGCACCAAAATATAAAGGAAGAAATAACAAGCTTCTGGTCAGTTAAAAATATTGCATTTATTAAACACCTTATAGGAGTCATTTTTGCTTATGATTGCCCTTATGTTTTCCTTTCAAATAAGGGTGTTGCATAAAACAATCCTTAAAGTTGTTTTAATTTAAAAAGTGATATTTCTTTGCTGAGTTCTTCTTGACGATGTTATTTCAGTAACATAATAATCTTTGCACACAGATGCTCCATGAGTGGCTGGGTTTATTTATTTATTATATTTTGGAGATGATACAAAATATGAATAGAAAAGAACGACTTACAAGTTTACTAATTACCTATCAACCTTTGTAGGCTCAACACAATAGTGTCACATTAGATCTAGATAAAATAGCTTAAGCGTAAAAGCATTAAAAGAATCACAAAAATTGGATATAATAAAAATAAGTAGACTAAATAAATAAACCAATGTAAAACAAAGAAAAGCTATAATAATTTAGGCTAATATAAATGAACTAAAAGTTTTAAGTCATTTACACTTTAATTTTACATAGGTCTATATCTGAAAAAGATTTTCGATATTTTCTAAAAACAATAAACAAATGAGGCATTTTGAAATATTATTTATATAATGATATTAATTACAGTTGAAGTCAAAATTATTTTTCCCAATTTCTGTTTAACGGAGAGAAGATTTTTCAACACATTTCTAAACATAATAATTTTAATAACTCGTCTCTGTTTTTTTTATCTTTGCCATGATGACTAGATATTTTTTTAAGACACATCTATACAGCTTAAAGTGACATTTAAAGGCTTAACTATAATTAGGTTAACTAGACAGGTTAGGGTAATTAGGCAAGTTATTGTATAATGATGGTTTGTTCTGTAGACTATCAAAATAAATAAATAAATAAATAAACAGATTAAAGGGGCTAATAATTTTGACCTTAAAATATCTTTAAAAAATTTTAAACTGCTTTTATACTGAAATAAACTTTCTCCTGAAGAAAAAAATATTATCAGACATACTGTGAAAATGTTCTTAATCTGTTAATCATCATTTAGGAAATATATAAAAATGAAAAAAAAAAAAAAATCAAAGAGGGGCTAATAATTCTGGCTTCAACTGTATATTGTGAGCCTAGGCCTATAGTATATCTAAGAGTGAAACCATCAGCAATTACCTTATTTTCTATCATCCACACTGTAAAAAATATATGTACTATTTACTTTAAAAAATAGTGGTAACACTATTGCACGCATTATTTTTAAGTAGTTTTCAATACTTGATTTTTTTTAGCAAAAACCACTTGAATAATTCATGTGAAAATTGCTAAATGTTTTGAGTGATAGATGATACATTTAATATTATTAGTGGAATGTGCTTTTATAATTTAAGCAAATCCACCACAATTTACTCATTTTTTATTTTTTAGCATAAACCACTTGAATGAATCATGTGAAAATTACTAGGTAATATTGAGGGATAGATGATGATTTTAATATTATTGGTGGAATTTGCTTTTATAATTTAAGCAAATCCACCACCATTTAATCATATTTATTAATGAAAATTACTCATTTATAAAATGTAAAATCTATAATTTATAATTAAATACACACACAATGCATTTTTTTCAAATATCATTTTATTACATGTTCCACTGATAACAAAATGATAACAAAATGGTACAATTAGTTAAACAAATCTTAATTTAAAATTTACAGCAATGTTGAGCTCTGAAAAAAAGTTCTTTATCCATGTGATGGAAAAAATGATCTGTCAACTTTCTTTTGTAGGAATAGTCACATTTTAGATAAAATGTGTATATTGCATAGCATATAAAACCAGTATAAAAGCTGTATCTCAAAATATTAGCAACACAGTCAATCAATCAGTCAATGCAGGTAAATTTCCCCAAAAGGGTGTAGCAGTTCATTTGTGTCAGAAACTTGATATAAGTTTGTTTGTGGGTGATTTTAATTTGGGGAATACTTGGGAAATCGCTCATCCTCCATGACAATGCAGAAGTCCTCATGGTTGGCCATCCCTCTGGCAGACAGCAATTCTCTGTGCAATCCCCACACTATAAAATAAACATGCCGTTGATTATTATAAAATTATGCAATTGTAAATTTCAAATGTTTAAGGTTTACTAAAACACATATTTTTGTTTGTTTGTAAAAATGCAGCAATATAAAATGCAGTTTTCTAAAAAACCATAAATATCTGAAATGGTTTAAGACACTTACATTGCACTCCTCGATGAGTTCTTCCTCTTTTTCATACAAGTAGACCAGCAACAGAGGACGACATCTCATCTCAGTCCTGATTTCATGTGAGGTCAAATGCAACAAAAGTGTAGAAATAAGTAATATTGCCTAATAATAATGAACAACAACAATAACAATAATAAAAAACTAATAACATTATAAAAAATACCTGCTGATTGGCACCCATTCTGGGAAAATACTGTTTTCTTCATTAATCTGAAAAATTAAGCAAACAAATATTAGTATTTATACAGTATTATATATAAACACCATTAATTACATTAGATCATCAATGCTGTAAAAGGAACCTTATCAAATGGAAAAACACTAGCTGTGCATAAACCCTATTGAATAGCTAAAGCTAACTTAGCTTAGCTTAGGCTGACCACAACAAGATCACTGTTGTTTGTCCACCCCACTTAAATGTTGCCTGATCACTGCTGTTAAATATTACAATGCAAGTAATTTGTTCAATTTCAATATATAATTCAGAATGAACATTGAATCAAATCAATTTAAAACAGGAATGGGTGGTAAAAATACCTGTGTATCCCTATATACATTGAATGGCAAAAACTAAGCTCCTGAACAAGCTTGAACAGCATGTGTCTTTCCTGAAAGAGCTTATTTAAGACAATAAAAATTATAAACTGTAAATGCTTACCTCTTAACATGCTCACTGTCAATCTGCTCCTTCAAAATGTCGTCTGATCTCTGCCGTTGTTGATATTCAAATGCAAACATCTCTTTCAGATCCGCATAATTGAGTGAATTTTCTTAAAATAAAGGTGAAGCCATCTTTCCTCAATTTTATTAGCTTAATTGGTTTCTCAAATTAAGCCTAATAATTGCACTGGTTTGCTTAAAACAATAAGTTAAATTAATATCTTGATTTTATTAGCAAATATTCTTAATATTTTATAATAAATCCAGAATATCAATTTTTTAAAGAAAATATGCACATTATTTTTAATGACCACATCAATTTTTTTAATGAAAATTACAAGCCTCAAGATTCATTTTTTACAGCACTGCTTTCCAAACGAATTGGGAAAAACTGCATGTAAAAATGTGTTCTACGTCCTCAAACAAATGTTTATATTTGTTTATAATGTGGTAAAATTAAAAATGAAATATTACAAAGCAATTGATTAGAAGAATAGCCATCATTTATTATTTTAAATTGTAATTATTTTGCTTTTGGGATAATCAGAAAGTGGATATATGCCGTTCTGATATAAACACTACTTTTATCAAAAGTATGGTACGTTTTTTTCCTCAAAACTGATGTGTTTGTTGTAGACAGCTGCTGTGACGTGAGCGCAACAATATATAGCCTTTATTTTTTAAAAACAAACCTGCTTTTATGTCTTGTTTTCTGTACTTAAGATAACCTAATAATATGAACCATCCTTAAATTATTAAATTAAGAAGAATTTAATTATTAAGTGTCATATAGCATATATGAAAAAAAATGTTTTAAGGCTCTCTGGAGCATTTGGGCTGAATGTTTGATGGCATCTACCCGTTGTTTAGAGAGAAATAAGTTATTAGTAGAGAAATTCCATAGTTTTATATCATAGGTGGTGCGCTGGGTCATCATCCTTCCGTTAGTGTCAAGACCAGTGGATGCATGGTTGTCTGTTGGCAAGTAAACAAATTTATTGAAGAAAATTACACAGGCATATGAGTATAGACATATAATTTAATGCCGTACAGTAATGTGCAATTTGCTTCGGTTATCTCAGTATGGAATGTTTCGTAATGATGGTAATGGTGCACTTTGTCTGCTAGATTTTAAGTTGAATTTCTTGTTTCCGTTGAAATGGGTGGGTTGTGTGACGTTTGATTCGGGGGGCGTTCTGGGGCTGTTTTTTTGCGTGCTGCACTGCAAGCTATTGATCCGACAGTGGAAACGCCACATGATTTCGGCCTCACAGTTCAAGCTTTCAGCTTATTGGTCCTTCCCCGCCAATGAAAGCCCTGGCTCGCACTGGCCGACCGTGGAAATGCAGCCATTGAACAAGAAGGCCAAAGATGCTAAGAGTGATTTGTCAAAAACTTGTTAACTGGTTACCCTGATGAAGGCAGCTCCCTGCCGAAACGCGTTGGTGTTTAAAGAATAAGCCATGTGAATAAAGGCTTTTTAAACATTTTTCCACATTTTTCGAGTGCCTTGGATTGATTTTTATTGTTTACTTTGATGAATCCCTTACCCAAAGAGCACCGATCAAATATTTAAAGTACCCCAGAGCGCTTTGCTTTGCTTGTTTGTTTGAATACTTATTCAATTCATTTGTTTGCACTGAAGCACTGTTTGTTTCACTATTTCCTGAAATAAAATAAAAAACTTTTTTTTTTTTTCTTTTTACATTGCATTACACAAACCTTTAAACATGTTTGGCCTGTCCAGCTTTCACCTAAAGGAGATGCTCCAGTGGTTTATTTCTATTTCCAATTTAGCTTTTTTAATGGTTAGTGATTGTTCTGTCATATAATAGCACAATTCAAATATGCTGACAAATAACTGCCGACAACTTCTTACACTGCTTGTGAGTCGAGTTAGAAGGACCTTCATCTGCATGCAAAACAAAAAGCACAAAAAAGCAATTAAAGGTGTCTGACAATAATCACCTTCAACTGTGACAGACTGTGTGGTTTCTGGAAGGTCTATTAATTCAACCACTAATTAACATTTATTAAGGGACAGAGCAGCTGCTCAGATGGGGGTAAGTGGAGATATTTGGTGGGCCCACACAAGTTAGACAGGCCTTAATCTTTCTATTAGCTACATGACAGAATCAAATATTCTAAAGTGTTTAAAGATGTGTTATGTAAGATTGATACCCTGTGGTTGAACTAGGTATTGCAATTCAAGTTCAAAACACTCTGATGACTATCAAATTAACTGAAATTGAACTGCACAACTGAACTAAAGCAGTTTTAATTTACTAGAACTTCATCTATGTTAACCTGCTTTAACAGAATCTACATTGTAAATAGTGCTATTTAACTAAAGATTAATTAAACTCAAATCCTTGTTGCCATGTTACAAACAAACGTCTGTGGCTTCATAACACTTTTTGTTAACATTTGACAACATAGACAATACATTAACAAAACACAATCAGACTTCATGCCTCTTCAGGGTGACATTGAATAAAATTGTTTATTTCACAATTTATTTCTGACAACGAGCTTTGTTTAGATGTACTGCTTCATGGTCATACATGGATGCCTGTTTCATTCTTCCTAAAATTTTACTTCTTACATTGCTTGTAAGTCGAGTTAGAAGGACCTTCATCTGCATGCAAAACAAAAAGCACAAAAAAAGCAATTAAAGCTGTCTGAAAACAATGACTTGTTTAGATGTACTGCTTCATGGTCATACATGAATGCCTGTTTCACTCTTTCTAAAATCATGTCCCATTATTTTTTCTGTCTTGTCTTGTTTTCGTGGCTCTGAATATGTTGTTTTGAAAGACATATCTCAGGTAAAGTTGTTTTTTCTATCAGAAAGTTATGTTTATGTTTGCAGAAGGTTGGTAGGGAACAGAGACACACATATTCAAAAACACAAGGGAAAGTAACAGACACTGAAATGTATGCCATCATGTTCACCGCTATGGTAGTGCAAGGTAGAAGTAATTAGAATTGTTTTGGGTTTTGCAAGTTTTTATAAAATTACAATGTTAGAAAGAAATATGCACACATTTAAAGTCAGGGTTTAATAGATATGTGGGTTTTATTTTATTCATTTGTAGATTTGTTTTTCCCTTCGCCAGAAGGAGGTCACCACAGTGGAGTAAACTATTAACTTATCCAGCATATGTTTTATACAGCGCATGCCCTTTCAAACCCATACTGGGAAACACCCATACATTCACATACACACATACACTACGGCCAATTTAGGATTGTGGGGGAAACTGGAGCACCCTAAGGAAATTCACGCAAACACGAGGAGAACCTGCAAACTCCACACAAAAACATCAACTGGCCCAGCCGGGGCTCGAACCAGCGACCTTCTTGCTGTGAGGTGACGATGCTAACCACTGCGTCTCTGTGCCAAAATTTAAAAAGTATGAAAATGATCACCTCATTATGTTCTAGTGTTAATAATACTGTGTGGATTGTCAGTGTTGGTGTTTTGTTCCAATTAGCATGTTTAGCTGGCATTTTACACATGAGAAAGAGGAAACAATGCTATTTACAGCTCACTCTCAGTCATTTCCATGTAATGAACACTTATTATTCTGCTATACCTAGAAATATCCAGATTTTCATTTTGTGGAAGCTTTAAAAAATGCAGTTATAATAATTCTCCTTTTAAACTAATAATTTTTATTAGAATAAATTACATTTAATCCGGTGGTGACATGAACTTCATGATTTTGCCAAGTACGGTGTGATCCTGGATTAACATCTATGTTGATATTAGAACATAATTTTATTGGAAAATGTAATCCAAACCTATTACCTACCCCTGACCCCAACCATAACTGTAAATTATTCCCAAAATCAGAGGGCAATAATAGTTAGATGACAGTCATGTAGAAGTGCAAAAACCTAATGGTAAGCCTAAACCTAACATAAACTGTAAACATATCCAACTATTCTGATTGGCTTCTTGGAATGCTGTTTCAGCATCAACAATGTTAATCCAGGAACATGTACTAATTTCAATTCACTTCAACTCAATTCAATTCATTTCAATTCAATTCATCATTCATTTATTTTCTTTTCGGCTTAGTCCCTTTATTAATCCGGGGTCACCACAGCGGAATGAACCACCAACTTATCCAGCATTTGTTTTACGCGGCGGATGCCCTTCCCACACATACACTACGGACAGTTTAGCCTACCCAATTCACCTGTACCACAAGTGTTTGGACTTGTGGGGGAAACCGGAGCACCCAGAGGAAACCCACGCGACCACAGGGAGAACATGCAAACTCCACACAGAAATGCCAACTGACCCAGTCGAGGCTCGAACCAGCGACCTTCTTGCTGTGAGGCGAAAATGCTACTCACTACGCCACCGTGGCACCCCCAATTCAATTCAATTCAATTCATTTTTATTCCTATAGCACTTTTACAATGTAGATTGTGTCAAAGCAGCATAACATAGAAGATTATAGTAAATTAAAACTGTGTCAGTCCAGTTTTCAGAGTTTGAGTTTAGTTTAGTTCAGTGTGGTTTAACTTTCACTGCTAAAAGTCCAATTACTGAAGAGCAAATCCATCGATGTGCAGCTCTACAGGTCCGGAACCATGCAACCAAATGACAAACTTCACCAATTGACGAAAGTGAAGGAAAAAAACCTTGAGAGAAACCAAGCTCAGTTGTGCACAACCATTTCTCCTCTGGCCAAACTTCCTGTGTAGAGCTGCAGTCTAGGCGCTGGAAGCTGGAGAATGCTGGACATCCATCATGGAGAAGCTGCTTGTGGAGAGGTCACTGGCTGGTTTACAGGCTGGTTTACAGGCTGGCCCTTCAGGGTCAATAAGAAGACTCAATAAGAAGACTCCCCCATGACATTGGCAAAATTAGGTTGGCGTGATCACGTACTGTACAGTCTAAACCTAAAAAGCTAAATATGAAACAGTAGCACTCTCTACAAGACACAAATGCTTATAGAAAGATTTTCTAAGGCATGAACTCCCAAGTCAAAAACTGTTCTTCTGTTCTTCTCAGTTATTCATGGCTCATTTCGGTTTTATTGGAGCTCCAAGAGTTTTTAGTGCGATCATAAAAAGTAGAGTGTATAGAGAAAGATGAGAGGAGTTTGATGTATGAGACTGTCAACCCTGATGTGAATCCTATTGCAAACGTGGGTGAGAAAAAATAGCTAAGATTAGGTGAGGGAACATGCTGCTGAAACTGTGGATGTTATGGTTAATGAGCATCCAATTATGGGATATAAGAGGTGTTTCTGGACACATGCTGTTTCAGACCCCGGCTGATGATGACAGTAACGATGATGTGTAATTGGAACCCATTCCACAAGAAGAAGATAATCTATTGCATTTTGAAGTTAAAGGAATCAAATGAATCATCATTACAAAGACAGGAGGCAACAGCACAATTTTAGCTATCTTACAAAGCCCCAATACAATAACTGAAATTGTCTACACCGATGGTCTCAAACTCAAATCCTGGGGGACTGTAGCTCTGCATAGTTTTGCTCCAACCCCCTCAAACTCACACCTGCTTAATAGTCTCTAGTAGTCTTGAACACCTTGATTAGTTGGAGCAAATCTGTGCAGAGCTGCGGCCCTCCAGGAATCAAGTTTGACATCTATGGTCTACACTGTCTATAATGACCTCAAGTTGACAGCAGGTCTTCATTTAATTAGTTATTGAAAGCATTTGAACTTTGTAAGCTTGTGCTGGGTATTGTCGGGTACCCAAAAATGGGCCAATGTTTTCATGCATTCAGGGGTCTGTGACTTAAAATATGCCATGTAATAAAACAACAAAAACTCTAGAATCTGAGGATAAAGTTCCAGGATAGACTTTGCCCTCTTTCCTGAACTTTCCTTCTCCTCTGGTATTGATAAATACTCAGGTGTGACTGGTACTGTAGCAAGGTTTTGTTCACTTTCTTTGATAAATTTTGATTAAATCCCAACAGATGAGTAAATGTTTAAGTCACTGGTTAACTTTAACAAAATAACCATTCATTGCTCTTATAGGGTATTTAAAGAGAAGGCCAAAATGTCTCAGGGTCACAAATCAGTATCCGGACAGGCTCTCAAGCTGTATTTGGACTTCCATCTATACTCTTAGATTCATCTTTGAGTAATTGATGTCGGTCAATTGCTTTTGCTGTTTGATTCTGTAATTATCAGGATACACTCACATTTTCCACTTTCATCTGGAAAATAAAGTGTTAAGTTTTGATGCATTCTGAATTCTCCTGAACTCCTTTATATCCAGTTGATTATGTGGAGGCAGTTGCTACCTTGATCTGTGATCTGTGTACATGATATCCAAACGAATTGCCTGAGACTGTTTGGAGCAGTCAGCACTTCAGCTTGGAGACTATTCGATTTTTGGTTATCACTGATATTAGCAAGCTGTAGAGAAATGACAAAATAAACCATGTTTTTAGTATGAGTAAGCAGGAGGCAACCGGACTAATTGGGTATTAGTTAACCCTGCATCCTCTGACTAACTTCAGAATGTCTAGATCCTGTGCATCAGAAACATGTCAACTCCATGGTGTGAAAACTCTGTGCGGGTCCCTAATGAGAGTATAACTGAAGAGTATGGGATCAGATATAAATCAAAACTCTAAACCAGAGATGCCCAAACTAGGGCCAGTGGGCCAAAGTTGGCCCATGGTAACCTTTCAATTCGGCCCACCATCCCATCTGAGAAGAAAGGGTCAAATGTTTAGAGATTGTCATTTCAAGATTAATTAAACCTTTTATTTGTTTGTTTTATTGTTAAGGTAATGTACATACTGTCACTCAACAAATAGAGGACTTTGGTGAGCAAATCAAGGCAAAGGCATACTCTGCTTGACTATATATTTAGCATTGAGGAACTCCACTGTGTTATAAATGTGATTTTTTTATGTTTTTTATTGCAATAGTTGTAATTTAAAAAAGTTAAACTGCATTAGGTGATACGATTTAAAGTAATTTTTTCTATTTATTTTGAAATATTAGGAAATAAATTAGGAAATTGCCCATGCCAACTTTAATGTCAAATAGTTTGGTATATTTATCTTCATAAAGTTTGGCCACCCCTGCTCTAAATTGATTCATGAATGACAAATGTGACCCATTGCTAATTAGAAATACAGTCTAAATTAGATTTTGTCACTTACAATTGGAGTCAGATTAAATTTGGAGTTGAAAACAAATTTAAATAAATAACAAATTATTTTCAAAAGCACTAAAAATGTTTACATGCAGTTAACCTTTGACCATTTATCGGATTCTGTCATTGGGCTGATAGAATGAAATCTTACAATCTAAGAGGAAAAGGATAAACTGTTAAATATGATATGCAATAACATTTCCCAGTTGTTGTAGGCAGCATGCTTTACACTTTCACGTGTTAAGAGTATTTAGCAATTAATTTATTTTTACTTTTAGAGCAGATTTTATTTATTATAGTTGGCCTATTGAAGTTTCTTAATAAATTACTGTTTAAATTAATTTTGCATCAAAAAAAGCATTTTGATATTGGTATCTATAAGGTATATATAAGGTGCTGCAACTTTTGCAAAGCATCAAATCACCACCATATTAGCTGTCAAAAAGTGTGCATGACCGCATAAATTATTATTCCTTTGCTAAAAAAAAGAAGAAAAAAAACAATATTGGTCATATCTACTATCATACATATAGTATGGAAAACCAGTGGGAAACAACACCAAGACTGAATCTGCTAGAAGAAAAGGAAACAGACAATGCTTTTACAGGCATTACAGTTGCAATGACGCTGGGTGTGTATTGCTGCATTCCCTTTTGTCGTTGGATATAGAAAATCCCATTTTGTCAGTCTCTTTTTGAAATCTCGTTCTGCGAGCAATTCAAATAACCAGGAAGACTTATACTGATGTGTTTGAATAGGATTACAGGTAGTTTATCCTGAACTCATGCACTAGGAAAACAAATACATATCAATCAGCTCTACTGATATGCAGTCATTAGGTTAATCTGGACAGGCCTGTGGGTTTGTGTGAAAGGTAACATCATCAAAATTGTACACCCAAGCAGTGTGACGCAACATAATATAGTTAGATTACTTCTTGCTTGACCCAAAAAGACCTGATTAAAAAGTCAAGTCAAATCACAGTCACACATCTGCCCTGTAGCATTTGTGTCACCTGTTACTACAACTGGCTCAATAAAAGACATGCAGTGAATTTCAAATATCCCCGACTTGGGTCTGACAGAATAGAGTGTCACATCGACTGCTGAAAAAAATAGGCATTCATTATGGCTGACAATTAACTCATTTTCTCTTTTCCCGTAAACATTGTGTATGTAATTGTTTAATATCTTTAAATATTAGTTTAGAGGTGAATAAACTAAATCGAGCAAAATAGGACAATATTGAAATTCTCATGATTATTATGAATCTCAGAAAGAGTAATGTTATGTGGGTGATCCATTCAATGCACAAATAAAACACCATACTTATGAATGTATCTAATTTGACTACAGCAGTCATAGTAAATAATGCTGCATGATACTTAACTCTTGGTTTGGTTTGCACTCGCCTGCCATGTATTTAACATCATGTGGTCAAGTCTTTTTAATCAAATTAGTCCACTTCAACAAAGAAGGAATATATATTTTTAAAACAATATGTTAAATTAATATCTTTGCAATAGATCAACTCAAAATCTCAAGCACACACATGCAAGTATTTGTCTATCTTTCAATGATGAGAGAATTTTACAGGAAGTACCCTGTTTCTATTATGAAGGCATTTGATGAACACGGGTGTCTATGGCAATAAATTAGTTGTGTTAAGCTATAGAGCCACTCAATGACCATAAAATAAACTTTAAAATGGTTTAAACATATCAAATGTATTACAGGCTATTTTACAGCTACCCACTGATAAAATAATTTTGTTACAGAAAATTCAGTTTTCAGGTAAGGCTTCAGAAAGGTTTGTTTTGACCACTGAGACTGCATGACTTAAACAAGAGCAACTTGTGTTTCCTGTAAGGTCACAGAATACAGTTCATGTGTAGCCACTGACCTTCAAGATTTACAGCCAGATCACTAAACAACAGCTTGAATTAAATGCCACGTCAAATGAAAGGTTATCCTTATTGTTATTCGCCATTATCCTTATCTTTAGTCAATGTTAAAAAAGAATGTGGCTATGTGGAATGGAGAATAAATATGAAAAGCATTAATTTTATATCTATTTTATATCAGTCGTTAGATTTGTTTTCAGGCACACAAACATTGTAAATAAAAATTGCCGTAGATATCAATATCTGTGTATAGAGAATACTTTGAATACTTTGAAGAGTTCAGTCCACTGAAAGGTCATTTGGCAAACTGGAAACAAGATGGAATTTTATCTCCTTTGAAACTCTTACAAAAAAAGTGTGCTAGTTTAACCTGGAGTGCCAGACTACAAATGACATTGTTATTCAACCAGACAAAAGCAGAACTAAACCTGGATGGCAATTATGACCTGTAAGTTAATGAGGCGCTGCGTGAGTTACAATTTAGGGAACGTCTGACTGTTGCTGTCTCTGCTAATGATGCTTGTCCTTGTGCAATTAGATGACATGGTTAAATCACTAAGTGTGACGTGTATTGGTGGAATATACAGTATTACATAATGTACCAGCTTTCTAAAGTACTGCAAGATAGCCACAATATATATATATATATATATATATATACATATATATATATATATCTAGATATATATATATATATATATATATATATATATATATATAGTCTTAGTCTCTTTATAAATCAGGGGTCGCCACCGCAGACTGAATCACCAACGTTTTACGCAGTGGATGCCCTTCCATGCCCTTCCTCCTGCATTCACACACATACACTATGGACAATTTAGTGTATTCAATTCACCTATACCACATGTCTTTGAACTTTGGGGTAACCGGAGCACCCGGAGGAAACACAGAGAGAACATGCAATCTCCACACAGAAGTGCCAACTGACCAAGCTGGGGCTCTAACCTATGACCTTCTTGCTGTTAGGCGATATATATATGTTGTCGATCAGTGTTGACTATGGATGACGTATCCTAATTCTTATCTTGAGGCATGACTGATTGTCTGACACTCAGGGGCGCCGCTAAGGGGGGAAAGTTAGGACGATTCTAAGGGCCCGTGCACTCTTGGGGGCCCACAGAGATCTGCTTTATAATTAATAACAGTACTATAATGTAATTATTAATGTATCTCTAAATTACAAGTAAAACATTTTATTAGAAATAACTAAAAATACGGCTTATATTTGCTCCTCGTGTCTGTCACATCGGTCACTGTCAAATTGCACCCCCTCCTTTCACTGCATGGTTCAGTCCGTCAGTAGCGGGGAAGAGAGATGCTGGAGTGCGATCGTCAGGTAAACAGCGCCTCCCGGTGGTGAATGCGGTTATACTCATGCTGGTATTATTTAGTATTTTGGTCATTTATTTCATTAGCTGCATCCCAAATGACACACTATACACTAAATCAATAAGACACAAAATTATACTACAATGAGACCCATAAATAAGAAATGTTTATTTGTTTAAACTGACCATTACTTATTTATAATACATATTTATAATAACAGAGTGCAAATTTCCAGCACACTGCAAACCAAATAAACACAACATAAATAAACTTGAAACAGTCTGTTGATTAACTTGACAGTAATTTAAATTCCAAGTGCCAAACGCCTCGCCTTCTTGCTTGCAAAATCCTCAATCAAAGTTCAACTCTAATTTTTAACCTGCTTACTTGAGGTATATCGGTTTCAAAAGTGCTCCTGTGAGTAAGTTCTGTCAATCTTACTTATGTCAATCTTGAACACAAAAGACATTTTCAACAGAACACCAGAATTGTGAGTCACCATCGCAAATACACCAAAGGCAGTAAGCCACACCTCTTCTTTTTTTCTTCTGTTTATTGGTTAACTACATTATTAATTTCATTATTATTCCCTATCTCTTCCTATTAGTACATTTTATAGTCTGATATTATAATTTTATAATCTTGATCTTAAATTACTTTATAGAGAACAATAATTCTACAGCTTGTTAGATACTAATTACACATTATAAAATGTTAAATGTATATATATATATTTTTTTATTTTTTTATTTTTTATTAATGGTTGATTTTGTTTTTATGTTCGCTAAAAGGTGAGATATTTTTCTATTACATATTAAGAAATGAAACACACCTGAATCAGTACAGAATCAGTACATTTGAAGAAATTGATGGGCCAGATAAGAGAGACATCCTAAGTGTTGGTGTGCCTCCAGGAACAAGGTTGATAAACACTGGTCGAAGTATTTGCAATTTTGATTAAAATTGAATTGCACTTCTAGTACTCTAACAATGTTTTAATGTGCTGTGAAACATCTAAACATTCTCACTCACTACAGCCAGGGAAGGGCAGTATTATGATAAATGTATTTCAAATATGTATTTTAATTACAAAATAATATTTTGTAATTTGTATTTGATAGGGTTGATGAAAATGCCTTAATATTTTTTTATCAAAATACTTTAGTGTCTTGTATTTTTGTATTTTTAAAATACTGTAAAATGTTTTGTAAGACGTTCTCAGTTATTTTCCAAGGCTTGAGATCAGACTATTAAATTCAAGAATATTAAAGCAGTTCATCAATTCTTGGAGTTGGGATGGAAATTATGCATCACATAAAAAGAAAGGAACAGACAAATAGCAGGGGTAGATTCGGGAGCAAGTCAAAATAAGACAAACAACATAAAAACAGCATCCTACAGTGGCGATACCTACAGTACTTCATTGGCTGTTTCAAGTGCCAGTAAATGATCTGCAGGTGCACTTTGTTCTCATACAAATGTTGACATAGTTAATCAGTATGGGACAAAACTATTTATTAATACTCCCGTCTTCCAACTCAGGTTTTATGGCAGCAAAAATAGATAGCTATTTTTGTAGATATCATGTTTTAAATTGTGAATTGAAGAGAACAATTGCAAAAAGAAAAAAACATAATTTATGGAAATGAGATTTTAGTAGTTTTCAAAATTTTTTAATTATTACATTGAGTATTGAAGATTTCATTTCCTAACAATTTGAAATATAAGACTTTTAAGAGATGGTGGCAGTTTTCAATTAAATTCATGTTTATTTTTATGGTGCATTTACAATGTGAATTGTAAAAAGCAGAAGTTCTAGTAAAGTCCAGATTTCAGAGTTGAAGTTCAGTTTAGTTCAGTTCAGTGTGATTTAACTTTCACTGCTGAAAGGTCAGACACTGAAGAGCAAATCCATCGATGCGCAGCTCCACAAGTCCAGTCCAAGCAAGCCAGTGGTGACAATGGTTAAGAAAAAAAACTTTACCAACTGACGAAGTGAAGGAAAAAAAAATCTCAAGAGGTACCAGACTCTGTTGGGCACGACCAGAGGTGGGTAGAAATGAATTACATTTACTTCGTTACATTTACTTGAGTAAAATTGTTGGGTAACGTGTACTTTTTGAGTACATTTAATAATGGGTACTTTTACTCTTACTCAAGTAAATTATTAGAGAAAAATCATTATTCTTACTTCGCTACATTTTTCAGCGTTCCTCCGTTACTGTCAAATTGTTATAAATATGATTTACATTACTTGTTTGCAAATATCCCGAGGCGCCGCACTGGAGAGGTTGTGTCACGAGAGGTTGCTATAGAGACGCGTCTCCCGCTTTCGGTTTGAGCGCGCGCGCCTATGTTGGAATGATGGTGGAAGTCGATATCCCAAGCTGATGCTGTGGTGGTGAGACTGCGGAGAGCAGAGAGCGTGAGACTGATTCCTGAAAGACCCCAGTAACAGACGAGTCTTTGCACTGATCCTGTGGGCCAGCCTGAAACAAGAGATGTCATTATCTAAGATAACTCATTATCTGCAATAAATGTTTTTTTACTGTGATTAAACAGTACTTAATGTAATTTCTACACAATCTAATAAAATCAAAGAAAAAACACAAGTTACTTTTTAATGTTTAATAAAGATGAATGAGGTGGCAGAGAAGCTGTCTTAAACTTGCTCAGAGAAAAGCTGTTGTTGTCAAAAATTGTTTACATCACTCAGTTTAATGTTTAATTAAGTCCGTTTAATGGTGAAGGGGGTTGATCGAATATGCCTATTGATGGAAGGTTTGAGAAGAAATTTCATGCTTTCTTGTAAAATGTATTTTGTAGTATTTTCAAAATACAAAAATGCAGTATTTTTTTATACATTTGTAGCTGCTGTATTTTATAGTTTATTTTGAACACTTAAAGTTAATGTATTTGGTATTTCAATTTAAAATACCTTGCAATGTATTTTTGCCCATCCCTGACTATGGCCAATTCACAGTTCACCTGTCATTGACTGTGAGGAAAACCAGAGCATGCAGAGAAAACCAACAATAATACAGGGAAAACACACAAACTCTGCACAGAAAAGCTTCCTGGCTAATCCATATAAAATTAATGTGTGGTACAGAGGTAAGGATCTCCAAATCCCTTACCTGTCTCATAGTCCACATGGATAGGTGAATTAGAGAAGTGTCATTTTTGTTTCTCCTAATTACATTAGTATTTATGAAAAATATATTCATTCACATGGGGTCTCAATAACAAAAGTAAAAAACAAACAAATAAACAAAACACTTTCCTTTGGTTTATTAACTTACTTTTATCAGTGGTGGGTACAGCAAAAATAAACATCCAAAGCTAAATAAATATATTGTTTAATGTGAGCAGGATAAGTTGCTAATTATTTTATAGTAAACATTCTATATAAAAGTGTATACATTATTTGTATATACTAATTTGAAACAGAATTTTTCAGTATTTGGAATGAAAAGTTCTAAAATATATGCAAAATGTGAAAAGCCTTGTAACCACTATAGTAAATCTAATAAAAGCATATACTGTAGTAACCCAACCACCGCTTTTCTATAGAATACAAAAATTACATGCAAACCAAAAACAGAAACACTGAGCCAGAGGTAGAATATATGAGGGATCTGAAACGAAAAAGCGTAAAAAACCTTGTTAACCTCTACTGGACCTCCGGGTGCACTGAGATTAGATGCTTCTTGACAGCTTTAAAGAGACAGGATTATGCACACAGTTCATTCAGGGGAAAAATGCCTGTAGTAAGAGTAGGAGGCTTGCACATTGTTGCTTCTTTGTCAATTTCAAATCAATTAATTATTGTTTAAAAAAACAAACTATATTTTCTTTAATCCATAGCATGAGGTTCTCATTTGATGGAAGGATGTCTGATTCATTTTCACTGTCAAAGGGGATTCAGTGGAGGCCATTGTTGACTCATCAGACCTTGCCTGCAGCAATGTCTCTCTATGACACTTGTGTTACCAGGGTTTATGTTTCAAAGATTTCTATGTTGTATGCAGTTTTCTGTTCGGTAACTGTTTTTAGATGCCACATGCAACTGACATTTATAACTAATTGTTTTATTAATAGTATTTTCTCAGATTTCAGATTAATATAGGATAATATATGCAACACACACACACACACACACACACACACACACACACACACACACACA
>CAIGQQ010034353.1:226251-240804 GCA_903798035.1 Danio albolineatus
ATATATATATATATATATATATATATATATATATATATATATATATACACAAGATGGTTTATGTGCAATAAGTGCATTGTTGACTTTTTCCAAAATAAAATTATTTATATAAAAGTATTTACAATTAAATAGCTTTATTAGTTACAAAAACCATAAACAGTAAGGGTCCTGTATGTTTATGACCATAAGAAAACAGGTAGCAACTCATGTGCTAACTGTAACATTGAGGACTACAGTTTTCTAGTTTAAAATGTATGAAAATATTATCTATGCCCTTGATGCAAAGCTAATGCAACCATTATTAAAGTGTCACGTGATGCTTAGAAATAATTATAACAAACACTAATGCCATTTACTGGGGTAGTAACTAAATTAACATTAAGTATGCGTGGAATTGATTGAGGTGTAGGAAATGACAAGGTTCTTATAAGTTGTCATATTTACCCCATTACTGATTTTGCCAGTCGCATATATGTAAAACCCTGATTACAATAAGAGGATTCTTAATTATTCCCAACATTTGGCTGATACTGTAAATAGAAGAATAATTAATTCTTATCTCACAGATAGTATTTGATTTTAATTAAGTGCTGCTTGCTGAGTGACATTTTAATTAGTATTTAATTTCTGTCTGGACTGAATATTTATATATGCCACAGAGCACATCTGATGTTTCCTCCAAGGTCAAACAGCTTAAAATGTATCAGAAACTATTTGTTATTTCATTGAAGTTTTTGAGTGACAGCAACACTTCCTTGAGCCACCCAACTGCCTTGTTAACTTAGGGTTGAGCTTGTCACAGATCAGTGTTTCTGACAGTGCCTGCCTCCTCACACAGGAATTATCAATCAAGTAGGTCCTGTAGAAGGTCAGCTGTGTCAGGACCAATTGCACTACACCCTCATGACTAAACACTCTCCATAACCTATAACAGAAACAAAATAGGACACGATGTGCCAGAACCTTGCTGGTGTGGCTTAAGTCTTCTCATCAAACTTATCTGCATAATTACAATGATTAGTATTTAGCTTAGCATTCCCATTAGGTTTGCAAAGGGGTTTGTTTTTCTCTTTCAGCTGCTGTTAAGGTAACATTAAGTAAGCTATTTATTATTGAATGTAACAAAAATGTTATAATCAACTATCAAACTTTATGGATAGTGTCAGGTTAATTTGTTTGGTGTGTTTCAGACCTCACCTCTCATCTTGTTAATGTTGGAACAAATGTTGGCCAAATTCAGTATATATAAATGAGTTATGTCAGTTAAAGAGTGTAAAGGGAAAAAACAAAGAAAATGATTCCGTAATTTTGTTGGTTTTCTCAAATCTTTGCAAAATATAAAAAAATATTTTTAGATTATCTGACATATTTGCAGAAGTGAATCCCTCTGTGGTGAGTGTGAAAATGTATGTGTCCATATTAAGTTCCACTTTCTCTTTGTGGAATGAGAAACTCCCCTATGCGTGTGGAGAAACAGGTACTCTCGCACAGGTGAGGTATGTAATGAGAGTCCTTACCCCAGGTGGAGGGGTTCAAGTATCTTGGGGTTTGGAGGGAAAAATATAACACAAGATTAGCAGGTGGATTGGTGCAGCAGTAATGCAGTCTACGTATTGGTCCAATATGGTATAGAAAGTTCTCAATTTACTGATAAACCAACTGTACATTGCCACTCTGACCTATGGTCATGAGCTTTAGATGAGGCTTATTTGAAATGAGGCTTATTTGAAGGGTGGCTGGTTGCACCCACCTGGAGGAACTCGAAGTGACGTTACTGCTTCTCCACATCGAGGGAAGCCAGTTGAGGTGGCTTGGTTATCTGTTTTGGATACCTCCTAAATGCTTATGTAGGGAGGTGTTCAGGCCATGTCCCACCTGGAGTCTGGCACGACATGCCAGAGGGGTTATATATCTTAACTTGCCAAGGAATACTTGAAATCCCTCTGGAGGAGCTGGAGAAAATGTCTGGGGAGAGAGACATCTGGGGTTCTCTTCTGAGACTGCTACCTCACAACCCAGCCCCAGAAAAGTGGTAGACAATGAGATGAGACTATAAATTGTTGTAGCTCCATCATCGTGACTAGTCTGACAAACTCATGTTTAAGAACCTAACAGAGTAGTACACTCGTTTAAGCAAATACTTATGCTAGATGTTAGTAAGACAGAGTGCATCAATACATTTATTTCATAAAGACATAATTAATATTCATTTAATAATATTAATATATTTTATTTAGAAAAATAAGTGCTCTTGGTGCAATTTACTTGATGTTTCAGAGACCAAAGGTTTTCCACAAGTTGTTGTTTTCTTTTTTATCTATTGTGATTTTTTTTCTTAGACCCATAATCAGTTTGGTTTTGATCTCATTATACAAAAAACAAACACGGCGAGTTATCCTGCTGGAAGTAGCCATCAGAATATGGGCACACTGTGATCATAAAGGGATGGTCATGGTCAGCAACAATAGTCAGGTTCGCTGTGGTGTTGACACAATGCTTAGTTGGTACTAATGGGTCCAAAGTGTGCCAAGAAAATATCCCCCACACCATTACACCAACACCACCAGCCTGAACCATTGATACAAGGCAGGATAGATCTATGCTTTCATGTTATTCATGTCAAATTCTGACCCCACAATCTGAATTCAAGACTTATCAGACCAGGCAGCGGTTTTCCAATCTTCTATTGTCAAATTTTGGTAAGCCTGTGCGAATTGTAGCCTTAGTTTTCTGTTCTTAGCTTGCAGAAGTGGCACTTGGTGTACTCTTCTGCTGCTGTATGCTATCCACCTCAAGAATCGACATGTTGTGTGTTCAGAGATGCTCTTCTGCATACCTTGGTAGTAATTAGTGATTATTTGAGTTACAGTTGTCTTTCAATCAGTTTAAACCAGTCTGGCCTTTGTCCCCTGACCTCTAGCATCAACAAGGCATTTGTTCCCACAGAACTGCCACTCACTGGATATTTTCTCTTTTCAGATAATTATCTGTAAACCTCTGTATTCTCTGTTGTTCATTCCCAGTAGATCAGCACTTTCTGAAATACTCAGACCAGCCCGTCTGGCACCAACAATCATGCAAAGTTCAAAGTCACTTAAATCCTTTTACTTCCCTATTCTAATGCTCGGTTTGAACTGCAACATATCGTCTTGACCATGATTCGCATTGACCACCTTTTGTTTCATGAATCCAATTTTGACCCTTACACTTATCTAACTCCAATTTACAATAATTTTTATTTAGATTCTTCAAATTCAAGCTGATAACCTTATAGGTTGTGATTTGGTTTAATTTAGATTGATTAACCATAGAATTCCTTATTTTCAGTTAATGGTTCATTGTTAACCCGAAGTCGCTTAGAATCAGTTTGCTGGCCATCTGCTCACGGACACTGCCTCACCAGTTCTTGTTCTTAGAGGATGTAAATATAAACTAAATTTCTTTAAAATCAGGTCACCCCATGCCTGCTCATACATAAAGAAATTTTGATGAAGCCACTAGATTATATAATATAGACCATGGGGTGCTCAATCCTGGTCCTGGAGATCTACCTCCCTACAGAGTTCAGCTCCAACCCTGATCAAACACACCTGAACCAATTAAATAGGACCTGAACAGCGCTTGATAATTACAGGCAGGTGTGTTTGATATGGGTTACAACTAAAATCTGCAGGAAGGTAGATCCCCAGGAACAGGGTTGAGCACCCCTGATATAGACCATTTTGAGGGATGTAAACAAAAACAATGGTCCCAACATATTTCCTGTTTTACATTTTTAATTTCTATAGCTTCCGAGAATTCAAAAAGAGCCATATATTGATAAATAATGTTATGCTAGCTGTTTTAACATTAAGTTATGATTGAAATGCCTCTTGTTGCAGTTATGAAATAGTTTGATAACAAGCAGGAAATGTTCATGGGCCAATGACTAGACCACATAGAAATGGTCTTTAGGGGCCGATCACACCGAACCTGCTTTTCCATTCTGAAAACAAGAGGTGCACCATACTGCCTTTTTTGTTGACAAGAAATAAAGAAGCGCAGTGTGCATTTTATGCCACATCGCAATGACTTAATCAGCAGGGCATTGTGCGTGAGTGTTGCTGTTGATATTGGTATGATTTTAATATTTAATAATATTGTGAAATTTAATACAGAGTTATACAGCACCGTATAACTCAGAAAAGGCAACCACAAGTCTCTTCTCCATCTTCAAAAGGCTCTATAATCGTCTTGACAACACAAACACTGCAGTCACTTCAACGGAAAACCCGCCTCTGCTTTCATATGATTGGAGAAGGAAACAGACACAGCTGACGCGATGCGCTTTTTCAACTGCGAGCACCTTTCCCTTAAATACTCAAATCACAACAAACAATTATAAATTCAAGATGATCAAAGCTTCACAAAGACCCTTGTCTGGTCATGAGTTGATGTGAAGACCCTTTTCTCTGCCATCTGAGCATCTGGCCAAGATCTTATCAAAGTCAAAACCCAAATTAGCAGATATAAGGAAAATTGTGAAATATTTTTGCTGATCTTCTTCTTAGTTTAGTCCAGTCTTTGGGGTCTGATATTATGGAGAGACTTAGGCATCCTTACAAATACTGTATGTATAAGCAAATGTACTTTGTTGTTTAAATGACTTAATAATACTAGTAATATTTGATCTTTGATGGGTGCTGCCTTGTTAGTGGAGGGAGCAGAGCTGCTGGATTTACTGTACAACTTGTTGTTTTTATTAACTTTTCCTCAATTACATGAAAGTAAGTAGCAGTTTAACTGGGAAAAGAATATAGTAAATGTTCTAGTTGCCTAAACAGTATGTATCTTATGTGAATAACACACATTGACAGATTGTGTGTAAAATAATTACAGCCATCTTTATAGACATCAGTATGTATTTTTACAAACCATTAGTGTTATTTTGATGTAATGTGTATTCAAGTATCTGAAACCTAAAATATAAATTACTTGAAAACAATGAGAAACTGTGATTTATAACCAGCACAGAATGTCACTTTATCTGGCACAGCACAAGCCATCATGGTAAGTAGATTTAAATTTAGTAGCTAATCACACGATGTACTGAACTCTCTAATATCATTGTTGTGATCGTACACGTCAAATGGTTAAAAAAGAACAGTTTCTGTTCTTCACACTGTGATAATAACCATTAATTTATAGCAATTAATCTACTGAACCTTTTGTGTCCTCTTTGGTATACGAGAAACAGTCCTAAAATGATGATCTGCATTGTGGCCGATACGCTGCGTCTTGATCCTGCTTCTAAAATCACTCTTCGGGATCCACATCTGCCTCAATCTTATGTTGTTCATCTCCACATGCATGACTATAGCTCCAATGCTCTTGTCAGCATTCAGGATCATGTGTGCCTGCGTAGAAACATGGTAACACTGTGATTAGACAATTAGAGCATACCTTAACTGTAGTGGAGGTAGCAAGGCGACGATGTAGTTGGAAGTGACCTGTAGGTACGGTAATGAATCTGCTTCTACACTGCCTCCAGTTCCAACTGCAATGACTGTAGCTTGTTCAAGTCCTCACTTGCAATATGTTACAGATGCAAGAGTAAAACAATAATAATCGTTAAAGAACGCAAACAGCAGTAACCATAATTGTCAATATTCTGGCAAAGTGATGCTAATGGCCTAAAGCTAAAATATAACCATAAACCATGAAAAAATAAGTTAAACTCAACTAAAACACAACTTTTTTTAAAAAAGAATTAGTTGGAATAAGAATACATTTTAGGGGTGCCGCAGTGGCGTAGTGAGTAGCACGTTCGCCTCACAGCAAGAAGGTTACTGCTTCGAGCCTCGGCTGGGTCATTTCTGTGTGGAGTTTGCATGTTCTCACCGTGGTTGTGTGGGTTTCCTCCGGGTGCACCGGTTTCACCTACACCACACGTCCAAAGATATGTGGTTTAGGTGAATTGGGTAGGCTAAATTGTCCGTAGTGTGAGTATGAATGAGTGTGTATGGATTTTTCCCAGAGATGGATTGCAGCTGGAAGGGCATCCGCTGTGTAAAACAAATGCTGGATAAGTTGGCGGTTCATTCTGCTGTGGCGACCTCGGATTAATAAAGGGACTAAGCCGTTCATTCATAAAGAAAATTAATGAATGAAATGAAAGAATACATTTTATGACTATTACTTGACAGATCTCCAGACACAAGTCATGTTGCTGCAGCAACAAGATAAGTATATATGTATATGTTTGACAAGCTTTAATTTATAGTGTTTAAATGAATATTTATAAAATAAGTTAATTAACAAGAGGCGACACAGTGGCCCAGTGGGTAGCACGATCACCTCACAGCAAGGAGATCACTGGTTCGAGCCTCGACTGGGTCAGTTGGCATTTCTGTGGAGTTTGGAGTCATGTTCTCCCTGGTGCTCCTCCAGGTGTGTGCTCCGGTTTCCCCTACAAGTCCAAAGACATGTGGTGTGAATTCTGTTAGCTAAACTATTTGTAGTATGTGTGTGGTTAATAAAGGGACTAAGCCAAAAAGAAAATTAATGAATGAATCAACACGCAGTGTTATTTTACTGCAGCTATATATTTTAATAAAACAGACAGCAAAAATTAAAGAGATAGCCCACCTAAAACATGAAAATGTATTCACTTTTTACTCTCCCTGAAGTGGTTAAAAATGTTTGTGTGTTTCTTTATTCTGTTGAACATTTTCTGAAGAAAGCTGAAGATCTGTAACCTTTGACAACCAAAACTAAGAAAAACAAATACTATAGAATACTATGGCTGCTGTATGAAACCCAAAAGTTACTTTAATATAATTATTAATCACCTGTTTCTAAATGGTCTGTCCCAGTTGCTACGCCCCTGATGGATTGTAAGTCAATGTTCAACAATTTCTTCAGCATCTTCTCTTTTGTTCAACGAAAAAAAAAAAAAGAAAGAAAAATTTAAACAAGTTAGAAAAAAAAAAAAGATGTGTAAGTAAATTGTGAGAGGATAGCTGTTGGTAAACTGTATCCCTTTAATTCTTGCCTTGTAATTACATTTACATTTACGTATTTTCAAAGAATCTTCAAAATCTTCAACAGAGAAGTTAATTTTGACATCTCTCGCGAGGTTGCTCAGTTTATTTGATTGACAGTTAAAGACATATCTCTTTGTATCAGTAGTTTATTAGGCTACATTAATTAGGGCAAACAGAACTGGGAGTACGTCCCAATATGACAGTAAAATGAATGCCATTTCTTTTATCTCAAGGTCGACATAGTTACTTGGATTCCGTCCGTATCCAGACCAGATGGTTGTTGTGCACTCAGGATGACCTCAATGCATCAATGCAGTCCCCATGGCCAGAGAGGACACTGATGAGTAAAGCCTACAAAATCAGCAAAGACCTCAGTGATGCTGGAGACACTAATTTCCCTACTTGCACCTGCAACTGTACTGACAGACGCTCATGACCAGAAATATATATATATATATATATATATATATATATATATATATATATTTTTTTTTTTTTTTTTTCAGTTTTTCCTTATTTCCTTAAGTTTGGGCACCTTTTTGGGCACTTTTGCCATTTGGCTTGATTGGGGTTGGTTAGGCTGGTTATTGTCAGGTCAAGACAAGTAAAGTCTCTGTTATTTCTATTGCGCTTTATAAAATGCATCACAGAAAAATGACGATTTGTGAGACTTATTAACCAAATATTGAAATTAAATTTATTCATTTTTGAAATTAAATACAATTTACTGTATTATTGTTTTTCATCTAATCAAGAACTACACCAGCATTATACTACTATTGTCATCCATCTGTTATTTTGAATGTTACACAATTATTAAAATGTATTGTATGACTTCTATAATTTGCCAATTGTGGCAAGCTGCCAAGTGCTAGTTCAGCATAATAATGGAGACAATCCCTCATGATTGTGTGCTGACACCTAGCACCTGAATACATCCCAAGCTACAAGATTAAAGGAGAAGAGAACAAGGAAATGTGATCGTTTGTCCTCGAAACAAGTGGCCAACAATTTGCATCTCACTTCGTGAATGCATAGACTATTCTCTAAGCACATATTACCAGCAGTCATGGATTCAGACAATAGCACGTGTCTGCACATTAGAGGTATTTACACTGTTGCATATTTCAATAAATAATTTCTTGCAAATTTACCTCATCTTGTCTCATCTAATCACTGACCACACCACAGATTGTGGAGAATGAGGGCATATAAGAGTGATTAACATGAAACACCTGCTAACATCTGTTGCAGAAGACAAACTTACAACAGGAGTGCGGATCCAAATGCAGGTTTATTAGCGAGGTCAAGGAAGCAGTGTTCAATACAGGAACAAACAGATGTTTATGGCCAATCCGGAGTCGAAGTCGAAATCAAAACACAGCAAGACAAGACAGAGGAAACGCGTTGTAATGTCACTTTACAGTAAACAAGACTCAGCAACAGTGAGTGTTTCTGTGTGGTTTAAATGGTCCATGAAATCAGTCCGTGAGCAGCATCAGCTGTGAAAGTGATTGCAATCAATGGCGACTTGGAGCAGGAGTGTGAGTGTGTTACATGACAGGATTTGAAGTCTGTGAACTAGGCTGATATGTAAATCTTGTGTGATGTGTGTGTACCAGCGATCTCTGACGGTTTGATCGCTGGTGATCATCACAAAACTACTTTTCCCGAGCAGAGGACAGTGGCCATGAAGGTTGAGAGTCTGTGCAAAGCACTGCCCGGGCACCCCTTCCCAAACTCTTTTTGATGGCACCTACAGCTTATGTTATGATATTATCAAGGGAGTGCAACCTGGTTAATGTGCCTCACTCATGGCTGGTTGCCCTCCGGAGACCCAACTGCTGCCCATGTTGCTGAGAAGGTGATTGTAGAGTAGTAAGTAGTGAACAATCATCCATGCTGAATCGATTGTGGCAGGAGAGGTAATTAGTTTCTTTGCGTCACGGATTTCCGGGTCTTTGTTTCTGCCCTATCACTAAAAGCCACTTGGGCTATAAAAACCGGAATGCATTTGCCACCTGGAATGTGTCACTTGGTGGGCTGCTGTGCCATGAACGATTTTCCGTCACTTCCCGGACCTGCCGAGGGCACTCGAGATACTAATCGAGTTGGATATTACTTTAACTAAAATGTTAGTTTTGCTGTGATGCCAAAGCTGCATAAGTGAAAGTAGAGTCTGGAAAAGGTAAGAAAGCATTGTCTCAGTTGTTTAATGTTGTAGTTAATATGATGGTTCTCCTTTTCTCGGCTGCGAGAACCAGACCCAGGTGTGTGGCTGTGTTTGTTTTGCTATGCCGGCTTTTTGCCTGAAAACTATGTGATGACTGCTTTTTGATTAAAACCTCGATCCCCTTTGTTGAGTGGTAGGTGTTCACATGAATTTGTATATTGTCTAATGGGAGATTTAAAATTTATACCATAATGATTTATTTTTTGTTTATAGGCTGGGTTTATTGCTGCTGCAGTGCTGTCCTGTTTTCCAGATTTATTTTGCGTTTAGGTTTATTTTGTTTACATAAGTGTTTTTTAACCCACATATTTAGACTTATTTATTTTTGTTTGCATTTGATTTCTATTTTTCCCTTTGAGTTGTTTGTTTGATTGTTTACCTTTTTAAAAGTGTGAAATCCTCTTGGTTTGTATAATTTAGCTGGATTTATTTATTTAATTATTTTGCTCTGTTTAGGTTTATTTATTTTTCTGGTTGTTTGGCCAATTGTTTATTCAATCAGCTTGTCTATTTGTGATTTTGATCTATTAGATTTGGCTCATTTCATGTATTTTGCGCCTTGCTTTTGAGAAGGAGAATCTGTATTTCCTTTATATATAGTGTTGTTTAGTCCATTGACTTTAATTTTCTACTTTTTGAAATTTATTTGACTTAAGTTTGGACTTTTTTTTATGTTTATTATGGGATTTAATTGATTTTTGTCTTGCATTGCAAATTTTCCTAATCGTTTATTTTTTGTGCATTTATAATTTTTCTTTCTTTTCCAATATATATATATTTTTGTTTGTTTTGTTTTTGATTGCAGGGCATTGGTTTGAACTGTTGCTCAGCTCCCATGTGACTTGTCTGCTTTGTGACAGGGCCCGAGCTCCCAGGATGGAAGACAAATTTATAGGTGATATGACTTTTGTCACAGTGTGTAGTGATCACAGTGTGGGTTTCTGTGCGTTTGTGCCCTTTAAACAGTGCAGTGCAGTGTGTTCACTTACAGGAAGTAGAGTCTGGCTACCTTCCCTTGCTGGTGTGGGCACAATTCATGATTTTAGAATCTACTGTGTCAATGTTGCTGTAACGGTTTTAATCGTGTTTTTCTTTTTCAAGACTTGTCAATAAAAGATATTATGTTTGTACTGTGCCAATGACTCTATTTGGCGGAGCAAACTTGTGCGTGCCTTCATAGGTGGTGCGTGCGTTTAATTATTTGGGTGAAATTCCCAAAATCCTAAACTGGTGTAGTTGGGTAAACTGGTGTAATTTCTATTATACTGGCAGTTTTGAGTCTCCCTCTGCCCACCTGCCATGCGTCACACTATGGTGGAACTGGTAGAGTGAATGGAGCATTATTCAAACAAGATGCCAAAGAGCGAATGAACATGCAATTCTGAAGGGTTAACCTAGAATGGGGAGGGGCAAACTTGGTCCTGGAGGGTCAGTGTCCTGCAGAGTTTAGCTAACCTTAATCAAACACACCTGCTATAGCTTTCTAGTGATCTCAAAGACATTTCCCATTAGAGTTTTCAGGTGTTGATTACTGTTGGAGCAAAACTCTGCGGGACACCAGCCCCCCATAACCAAGTTTGTCTCTCTCTGACCTAGAATGTCAATCAAAGGAGAGCACCTTATGGCCAGTGGAAGGCAGTGGCTCCAAGACCAGCTGATTAGTTGCTATTACCTAGAGTCCATGTCTGGCTAACTGGCTACATCGTAATCTCACAAACACCATGCATATCAATGAAAAGGCTTTATTGATGACTCTGGATTCAGGCAATTCGATGACTTTAGTCCAGCACAATAGGGTGAGTCTCTGACAGATGGTAACTTCAATGCAGATGGCCAATGTGTGGAAAAACTGCAGTCAATGCCAGGCATGCAATAGTGGGGAATGCCACCAGCATTACTAGCCATTACTAGCCATGGCTCAAGTTCAAATCACAACTTGTAAAAATACACTGAAATTATGACTTGATGTATTTTATTAATGCTACTTTTTTATGACCAAAGCAAGACAAAACATATTTGTGCACAAAGTTTTAATTCGGATGTCAGACCATAGTTAAAACAAAACACGTTTCAAAAAAAGAACATTTAAAAAACAAACATCTGTTGCTGCATCATTCGAACCCATTATCTTGGCATGCTAGTATGAAACTAACCGCTTCACTAAATCACTTGAAGCCTCAACTCTACAATGTGGGGTTGAATACCTCAATTTGCTTAAATGTTTCCTAGCTGCAGCTTCCTGAGCAATGCATAAAAATGACCACGAGGTGTCAATGTAGAGATGGTTTCAAAACGTTTCAAAGCTTCGACATATTTGCTTCGACTGTTTCAGTATTTCATGAAGCCTCGCTTTGTCCACCACTACCCACACTCCTGTTAAAATATAACTCTGGTTTATCACACCTGAAATAAATTTCTAGCCACACCCAAGTCTGAATACTGCCACACCTGTTCGCAATCAGGAAAACACTTAAATAGTACCTGCCTGACAAAGTGAAGTAGACCAAAACATCATCAAAAGCTAAACATCATGCAAATATTCAAAGTAATTCAAAACAAATGAGAAGTAAAATAATGGATCTTCCAGTCTGGAAAAGGTTATAATGCCATTTCGAATGCTTCTGGACTGCAGCGAACCACAGTGAGAACCATTATATACAAATGGCACAAACATGAAACACTGTAGAATCTTCCCAGCGGTGGCCAGCAGACCAAAGTTAACCCAAAAGGGCAGTGACAACTCATCCAAGAGGTCACTGTAATGATGGGTCAAATGGATCCATTTGCAAAGCCTTTATTAAAGTGACGATAGATTGACAAACAGAGAGTTGATTAACAGCAGACAAAAACAAAATGACAACACTCACTCAAAGTCTGATGACAAGCAGGGTCGGAGGCAGGCGACAACACTGCATAAACGATGAGACGGGCAATGGTCGGGACAGGCTACATAGGAGCAGAATGGTAAATAAACAAGAGTCGGGGCAGGCAGGAAAGAACTGGTAATCAGGTACAGTAAACAGTCTAAATAGGCAACAAATAATCAGGCAGAGATTATAGGATAAATGCTTAGAATTGAGTGCTGAGCAAATCAAGACTTTGCAAGGAGTAACTGAAGAAGTGGGCTTATTTGTGGGTGTATAAGCTTTAGGTGACCGGCAATCAGAATTTCAAGTGGACTTGTGGGAAATGGAGTTCTGGCGAGACCTCTGCTGGTCAGTGAGGGGATTAGCTGGGACAGAATCAGTGACTGACAGTCACAAAAGGACTCACAACAACCTCCAAGGAGCGGCTGGCCTCACAGTGTTCATGACTCCACCATAAGGAAGAGACTGGACAAAAATGGTTTGTGTGGCAGAGTTCCAAGTCTAAAACAACTGCTGAGCAGAATGCACATATAAAGGCTTGTCTCGGTTTTACTAGAAAACATCTTCATGATGCCCAAATATTTAAGCAAAATATGTGTGTGTGTGTGTGTGTGTGTGTGTGTGTGTGATGACAATTAGATTGTTATATCAATCTATGTGTGTTATCGGTCTCTCATTGTACAGTATGAGCATTGCAGGGATGTGCGGTCAGGGGAGGCAGGGCCTCACCTGTCATCATCTTCACCTGCCATTATGAGATGTATACTAATGATAAAATAAATTTAGTTTTCCACTGATCTGTGCTATATATGCAATTTTTCTGATTCAAATGATTTCAATAATTATGATAAAAAAAATAAACGCTGTCTTTTGCGAATTTCCTGTTCAATTAAAGCGTAGGGAGCGAGGTGAGGCAGCCCGAGCTGGGCCTCACGTCAGATTGCGCAATTCCTTACAAACTGGCTTGAGCCCACCCCTTTTGCTCACTCAGTGTATGCTGCCAATGTAATGCTTTATTAAAATGTTTTTATACATTCTAGACAGTTTTATTATATGTCCTCACTTTCCATATAATATGCAACGGATGTCTATCACTTATTTAGAGTTAAATCTGACATAAAGCCACACTGAAAAAACATGAGGTGAGGCAGGCAGTAGCTTATCACAATAAAGAGGGCGCAACCGAGCTCACGTTTATTCTTAGTGACTGCTCTTCTTCAATGCAGTAACGTTCGATAGGAGCCTGTTTTGCTCTACTATATCATATCAGCTCAAAAGAAATTCTCAAAATTAGACTTTCTATCAAAACGTGAATAAATAATGGATGACCAATGCCAGAGCTAAAGGACTCGCTTCAAAGTACGGAACAAAAAATTTGTCATGTCAAGACTTCTGTAACGGTCACACAAACTTTTCATCAATTTATTCAAACAAGTAGTGCATAAATCAGCAGATTAAGCTGGTAAGTGTAAGTCTTTACAATGTATTACAGGGTATTTACGATGTAAACAGATAGCTTCAAGCAAGCAGAGTGTGAAGTCACTTCCCTTATTGATGGTAGTGTTCATCCACAGGCTTGAAGGAACATCCTCGGGTTAATCAGTCTCAGAAACAGGGGAACATCTATGGAAGACAGGGAATCAAGGAGAAGGTGAGTGGAACCATCGAACTTCGGTCCCAGCCAAAGAATGACTGGGCTCTTTAGAGTTTATATAGGGAGTGTTAATGAGGGGATCCAGGTGCATAGGATTAAAACTCAGGAGATGGTGATCGGTCTTGATGAGAGGGAGTTGGAGATGGGGAACGATGATTGCTGCAGGGAGAGCGTGCTGGTGAGAGAGAGTGGTAGATGGAGCAGCAGGAACGAGCCGGGGATGTGAAAACTTCATTTACAAGTAACAGTATGTAAAAGTAAGACCAGTGTGTCAAAAAAAAGTCAGTAACATTAACTAATATGGGAAATATGGGACTTTTTTTCTTTGTTTTTTTATAATGAGCAACATGTTTGGTTATACAAATAAATGTTTTTCCTTGGAGTCAGTGAGAAAATCAGCTCATCTCACCCTTCAGAACAGCAGCTGGCAATATATTTTAAAGTTCCTCCCAGATTTTGCATGAACTTATTCAATATATTTTAATTATACAATAACTTGCCTAATTACCCTAACCTGCCTAGTTAACCTAATTAACATAGTTAAGCCTTTCAATGACAATTTAATCTGTATAGAAGTGCATAGAAAAATATCTAGAAATATTATTTACTGTCATCATGGCAAAGATAAAATAAATCAGTTATTAAGGATCAGTTATTAAACGTATTATGTTTAGAAATGTGTTGATAAAATCTGTTCTCCGTTAAACAGAAATTAGAAAAAAGAACAGGGGGTTAATAATTCAGGGGGCTAATAATTCTGACTGATATATATAT
>CAIGQQ010034360.1:0-13477 GCA_903798035.1 Danio albolineatus
TCAATGGACAAATATGCAATATACACAAGCTGGGATCGAGAGGAATTACTTTACCAATGATTTGACTTACAATGTTTAGTATTTTTACCCAAAAACAGCTGACCATTGAACATTCCCACATACAATGAAATAAAGTTCCCTTTTCTTGTTTACATTTATAGCACGTATCAGGGATATTTGGGTTAAAATGATGTAACTTAACTGGAGTTATATACTGTCTACTCAGCCATTTATATTGAAGCAATCTAAAACGAGTGCTTGTTGTCTGAGTTTGGGCTATTAAACAAGATTCTTGCCACTCTTCCTCAGTTATATCAGCCTGCAGGTCAGACTGCCAAGCTTGAAGTCTGTCATTAAATGACTCTTTTGATTTGTCCACCAACTGTTTATATAAACAATTTTGTAATGTTTGTTATGCATTCTATCATTTGAAGCTAATTTCCCATATTTGTAACGGTTGTTTGGGGTGTATCCTGTATTTTTATATCCCAATGTTGACAGGTAGTTTTATAATGAACTTTTCTGACACACAAAGCCTACTAATGTATATTGTGTATAATGTATATTGTCCTCCTTATGCGCAGTACACACAAAATAAAATACAAGTGTTTAGATTTTAAAGACATACAAATAAGTCGTTTATACATGCAACATGTATTTCAAAAAGAGTTTATATACAAGATAACATATAGCCTATATTTATGAGGTCCAAGGAACTATAGAAATTTAATAATAATTAGGGCTGTCCAAAAATTAATCGTGAATAATCACATCCAAAATAAAAGTTTAACATAATATTTGTGTGTGCTCTGTTTATATTTATATTATGAATATATAAATACACAAATGCATATACTTGATAAAATGTTGGTTTATATTTAGATATCTAAAAAATATATGTGTATGACACAAATTTTACATTTGAATATGATGTAACTACTTTGATGTAACTTTTTTATATATAGTTTTGGCTTCTATGAATGTGTTTATCACATATACATAATAAATATATATAACACACACACATATTATGTCAAAACAAACTTTTATTTTGGATGTGATTAATCACGATTAATTTTTGGACAGCCCTAATAATAATATATAATATAATATACATGTAATAATATTTTTAGTCGTTTTCTTTGTACTTTTTAAGAACAGTGCGTTTTTAAATTAACTTTAAAAGCACATTTTAATTTAAATGTTGACTTTTTATTTATTTTTCCACCTGCAAGCACAGTACAGTGTTAATGTTCGAACTATTTAGAATGTTAAAAGTCGCTGACAATAATACATATTTTTAATAATAAGAATTAATCTGCCACATTTTTTAACAGTGCAGAGCTGTAGCTGCTTAATTAGGCCTGCTACGCCACTGTATTTCAATACCAGTCATTATGGTGGTACTTGGAGAGACAATTTGTTTCTGAGGTGGTACTTGGTGAAAAAAGTTTGAGAGCCACTGCCATAGACAGTGTCTATGTCGAGCATATGGGTGTCCAAAGCTGTTTCTGGAGACCCGTAGAGATTAGCTCCAGCATTAGTCTTCAGACTTTCTATAAATTCCCATGCAAGTGTGTTGAAGCTGGTTAAAGTCTACAGGACAATAACCCTACAAAACCAAGCATGGACACCCCTGGTCTAGCACATACTTCTTTAGTAATTAGCAGGGCCAGACGGAATCTGCGGACATTTTGTGCTGTTTCTGCGGAGTATTTTGTTAAAAATCTGCGGATTTATGCGAAATGATTTTAGGAGTACCATAACTAAAAAATTAAAGTATAAAATAAAAAGTAATACCTTTTTAACTTTTATTTAATGTTTACAATGCGAATCCAATTAGATCCACTTTATTTGGTAAACAAAGCAAGTCTCTCATATAAAATCTCTACTAAAAGACAGAAAATAGTACTTTACAAACTGTATTGTAAAAGAACCATATGAATATTTTCATGTTTATCAATATTTTTACTGAAATTAATTTGAAAACTGAATAAATATAAATTTACACACATTTAAACCAGTAAATAAACAGAATTAATGATGGGCTAAAAATCTGCGGAAATCTGCTGAATTCTGCGCGCGCAGATTCCGTGTGGCCCTAGTAATTAGGAGTCTAACCTATATCTGGCGAAATTCCCCTATTAGTGCCCTTTGGGAAATCATAAACTTTCTATATTAAAGCTAGTAGGTCTCTTTTGAAATGCAAAACGGACAACTGCATTTAGGAAATGACTAAACTTTCCATTTTTCGTAGAGATAATTCACCACTGGAACACATATTTCATACTCTGATATTTAGAACTCCCATCACAGTTTTAATTGGTTTGGAACATCAAAGAGTGTTTTAATAAGAGTTCATTAATTAGATCGAGATGGTCTCGTTACATTATGTGCCCATGTCTCCCGCTTGAGCAGAAAATGAGTTCAATCTGGGTGTAGAAAAGCTAGCGTAAAGGCTTTTGAAGAATTCTTTTGATGAAATCTGTGGAGCGATACCTCTTTAATTGTCAATCAAAAAGTGTTTAGACGTGTTTTATTTCGCATGACCTGTGAAACAAGTTCAATAGTTCGACTGAAAGACTTTCCGTTTTTACTTTATTTTCAGCAGGGACTGAGGAGAAAGATTGAAGCACAGGCTCCTGGATATACGCCCAAGCAGAATGGCCTCTCCTGCGGGGCGTCAGGATCCAACTTCAAGCGTCTCCGTATGGAACCGAGCTCATTTCGTCCTGGTGCCTGTGCTTTGGCTTCAGGTCAGACGCAACAATTGGTTGGAGATGCCACCCATGGTAACATCCTTCAAAGAAAGGACACCTTTATGATGCCTCACGGAATTGGCCTTGACATTTTTAACATAACTCTAAGGGGCATAAAGAAGGAACCAACTGAAGTTCAGACTTGTGGCCAAGTGACCACAGATCCTTCCACGTTGGTGTTTGATTTTAAAGATGAAGTAAGTGAAGTAAGTGAACAGATTGACCCGGAGCTCCAGGACTTGTTTGATGAGCTCACCAAGAGCGTACCATCGTTCAACGATCTAGAGCTAGAGAAGATGCTAAAGCAAGATGATGACTTTGGGCTCGATCTGGGTCGACCCAGTTCTGCAGGAGCAGCTCCTCCATGCGTTCACCTGGATAAGCCAATCAAGACCGAGTACTCGGCAGATTTAAGCCACACAACCGGAGGCTCTCCGCAACTAAGACCAGCCTCTGCCGGACCTTCTTACACCATGGCCAATACAACTTTATCCACCTCGCCCATTACATCAGGTCTCCATGGACAGGTACCTTCTGGTGGTCCCACTCGAGGTCATCCAACATGGCCTGAGATCTCACATGCCGAGCAACTCAAACAAATGGCTGCTAACCAACTGCAGCCCAACTCCATTCTTCACAACCACCAGCAGAGTCAGGTTAGAAACTGGTCTTCTACCTTAGGCGTTCACCAGACTCCTGGCACCTTCCCTCAGGAGACTCTTCCCGGCAATGCTTCGCTTTCTCAGCAGAGACTCAATCCTGGTCAGGCCAAAGGCTTAACAAATTGCTTTCTGAAGCCCAACGGATTCAACCAGTCTCATAACGTTGACGCAAAGATTCTCAGCAATAAGCCTCTACTGCGTTTCAGCCCCAAAGCACCACCTTCCACCACTGGCCAACAGATGCCCGTAATGACTGTTCCATCAAATAAAGCAACCATGCAACAGCAGGCACCTTCAGCAGGTCAGGGCATGCACTTTCAGAACTGCCAGCTGCCCATGCAACCCTCTTCATGTCTGCAAACTAAGCCTCTAAGTCAAAGGCCGGCGCTCAATCAACATGGAGCTGGAATCAGTTTTAAACCGACGCAGCAGAGACAGGTAAGTCACTGCGTTTATGGACCCTATTATTACAGTGGCTACTAATGCTGTATGTTCCCAGAGAGATCTTGGGTATACTACTAATGTTATTATTATTATTATCAGTGTTATTTATTATATGCATATTTATATTTGCTTTAATGAAAACAAGTTTAGATTTGTCCACCTGTTGGGTTTTGAAGATGTCTGCATCACCATATGTGGCATAAGAATAAGACGTGTGTTTGGATATAACACATTTTTGACCACAGTTCATTATTATTGTTCATTTATTCGTTTGCTGGAGATTAGAACTGAATTTAGAAATAGTTTTGACAAATTAAATTAAACATGTCGGCTAATGGATGTCTTCAGTGGAGTTTGTACAACACTGTTTCCTCATCTTTCAAAGTAAAAGAGTAAAGTAAAGAGTAAAGAGAAAGTAAAGAGGCTGAATGAAGGAGGCTCATTCTTTATCCTCGCACTGCAGATGCTCTGTTTAACTGTTTCTCACTAGTGAAGCGTTTCCTCATACAAAGTCCATCATGTAAATAACAAATGCGCCATGGCGTGACGCAACTGACTCTTAAAGGGAACGGGAGATGAGACTCTGACTGGTTTAATGCAGGTTATGGTCAAAACACACCCATAACTCATTGACGGTGCATTCACACGAGGCTTCAGCATAAACTCTTGACAGAGGGCGTGTCTGAAGTTGGGGTTGACGCGATCGTCATAGCAGCGTCAGCCAATGAAATTAGTCAACAATCGGCTACTTTCTGAGCTGGTGTATTTGCATACAGCGATCTGAATGGCTGACGCTTCCGTCGATGCTTGAAAAGTTGCGAAAGTCCCAATTTCTGTAGTGAGCAACACCACTGAAGTGGCGCCAATGGATCCACAATGCAGTTCGGCAACGCCTGACGTCACCCATTCAAAGTGAATGGGAAGCGTTGACACTGACGCCCCGTGTAATTGGGGCTTAAGAATAAGCACAACCCTGTTAGACCATGCACCGCAGAGCATATTTTTCCGTCCTTAAAATAGCGAAAGTGGTTTCGCTAATGTTTTTGTGCCGCACGCTTTAGACTTTGTGCCTAGATTGTTAAAATAGAGCCCTTTATTTCGATGGCCCCTATTGCACATTTTGTTGACTACATGCCAATTACTTCTCATTTGAGTATTAGTAGACTGTCTGCTTAATATCCGCTGATACTGCTGATACTTCAACAGACATTTAACTCATACCTGCCAACATTTGGTTTTGAAAATCCGGGAGATTATAAACACGCAAGGGGGAGTGTTATGTTTGTAAAGAAACATACAAATGAGCCCAAAGCAATAACCACGGCTCCTGGTGACACAATGAGGTCTTGTAAAGCGAAGCGATAACAATAAACTCTAAGGAATTGAACATTATTAGTAATTTTAACATAATTTATAATTTTAGTGCCGTTGTGATTTCACATGCTGAGTGATGTCGTTTTTCTCACCGTGTCCGACATTAAAATCAATACGACACACCTTGCAGAAAGCGTGTGTCCTCAAGGTGGCTTCTAGATAAAAACTTGAATTCTTCCGTCTAGCTGCTGTTAAATGTACATGTATATATTTTTTTCTTTGCCGAAGCACAACCTGACTCTTTTCCTTCCATCATGTTTACTACTACTGACGCAGCTGCTTGTTGCTACTGCCACCGTTCAAGTCCCCCATCTACCTCCTGCGCAGAAATCAACAGCGCACCTGAGTTGTAACATATGTTGCCAGATTGAAGTAAAATATGTTACAGGATTTGAATATTGCGCCAATTGTGTGAGGTAATGAACTTCATTCAAGATCTGGCAACTTGACAAATATGAACAAAAGTGCTTTTTTTTTAAACTGCATTGGGACGTAGAAATTACAGGAGTTTCCCGGGAGAAATAAGAAAACGGGAGGGTGGCGGGAGATGGATGTGAAATACGGGAGACTCCGGGAAAAAACGCGAGTGTTGGCAGGTATGATTTAACTGACTATAAGAAACTTTGCAAGTACATATTAACTTACACTAACCCTAACCCCAACCTAACAGTCTACTTATAATCTAATGAGAATTAGTTGTTTTGTAGATGCAATGTGACTTAAATTCAACAAGTGGGGTTTATTTATAAACTAATTTCAGGAGGATCACATGCTTATGATTAAACACATCTGGTACCACATCAGCTCTGCATATTGCACCAATCAGACGAATCCTGACACACTATAAATTACCAGAGCTTTCTACTCTGGTCATCTTCGTTTTGAAGAATCCCCCTTCCACCCCAACTCCTCCCCTTCTCTGATAGGGCGGCACGGCGGCCCAGTGGTTAGCACTGTTGACTCACAGCAAGAACGTCACTAGTTCGGCCTCTCCCCGAGCCAGTCGACGTTTCTGTGTGGAGTTTGCATGTTCTCCGCGTGTTCGCGTGGGTTTTTCCTGGGTTCTCCGGTTTCCTCCCACCGTCCAAAAAACATACTACATAAGTAAATCGACTACTTTAAATAGCCTCTTAAGGCAACTCTAGTCAGATATATCTCAAGCGTTCACATGCGGGGGGAGTTCTCCAGACTTACCTGAGCTCAAACTCTCCTCTTGCCCTTTAAACGGGAGGGAGCCCCGGGCTCGAGGATATTCTGAGCTCAGGGCTCTCTCCTGTGACAGCATGCCAAATACGCTTTATAATAATCATCAGCTAAGTGTGAACTCTTGAAAATGCATTAAAGGGACCTTCAAAATAAAGTGATACCCCTCAGTCAAATAATTAGCTGTGCTTCATTTTCTGTTTAAACACCATATCACATTTTCGCTGCGCTGAGCAGGTTTTTCCTGACACAATGGAGTCGCAGTGTCAAATCCACACACCCTGCTTTTTTCCATCTGTCAGCCTGTTGTGTTAGCCGTTAGCAGTCTGCCAACTGCTTTTAGCTCACTTTGCTGGAGACGTGTTTTTTCTTTGAGTGTTGCCCGTGTCTAGGCAAGTGTATTTGAAAATGTGTTTCCCCTGAAAGCAGTTTGACGGTATTCCCGGCTTGTTAGAGCATTAACATGCGAAACTTCTAATTTCTCCGCCTGTCACAGTCGCTTGCCGTCAGGGCATAGATGCGCTCAGCGGGATTTGCTAATTGGAGGTTGTTAGCTACAAGGGACAAGTTGTGGAAAATGACAGTAATCTGCTTAGCCCAGTGCCGGAGGTTGAACCACTGATTTGTTATGATTGGGGAGCTTTGGTACACCCTCCTTTTCAGTTTCATACAAAAAGTATCTCTCGATGCCTATGTGGGAAACGGTGATGATGAGCACACAAGGAGTCGTATTTACCCGCTGCTTGATTATCACACAGATGTTGTTCTGTCATGTGAACATACAGTTCTTTTGCAGTCATTGATTGGTTTTAGGATTCCTTAAGGTAGTGGTTCCGGTACTAGTTTGGCCATGTGACCCACATTTTTCCATGCATTTTCATTTCACATACAGTTTATTTTATTTAATACATAGTTTATTTATAATAAATGTAGTTTGAAAAGTTTTAAAATGGTTAAATTGAAAAAAGTAAACGTAGTAATACATATAAGTCCTACTTAAGTGGTTCCAAAATGTTAGATAATTATATTAATGATATTATATAATGCGCCACGGTGGCGTAGTGGGTAGCAAGATCGCCTCACAGCAAGAAGGTTGCTGGTTCGAGCCTCGGCTGGGTCAATTGGCATTTTTGTGTGGAGTTTGCATGTTCTCCCAGTGTTCGCGTGGGTTTCCTCTGGGTGCTCCAGTTTCCCCCACAAGTCCAAAGACATGGTACAGGTCAATTGGTTAAGCTAAATGGTCCGTAGTGTATGATAGTTTCCCAGAGATGGGTTGCATATCCAGCATATGCTGGATAAGTTGTCGGTTCATTCCGCTGTGGTGACACCAGATGAATAAAGGGACTAAGCCGAAAAGAAAATGAATGAATGAATTAATTTTTATTTAATTGCAACGTAATATGCATAATATTACAATAATAATACTGCATAATATTGCATCATAATACAGTAATATGCAATAAAATATGCATAATATGCACAGCTAGTGTTTTTCAGTCAACAATAAACTTCCGGTGAAAGGTTAATGTGACTATTTTACTGTTTTAATTGTAGTTTAACTTTATTTATTTAACTTTTACTGTTGTAATTGTATTTAAATAGACTCAATGCTCATTTAGATGTTAAGCACAGTTCTTAATTTGTGAATTGTGAGGACCTGGAAGAGATCTGGTTAACGTATCTGGCATGTTATCCTAGAAGGGCGAGTTGTTGTGGACGAAAGTGAAGACCGGGGAGGGGGGTTGTCAGGGGATGTCCTGGATGCTAACATTTAAGCGCTGCTAAGCTCATTTTTAAACACCGCTGATTTGCCATAGTATTCACTAGTGCTCAACAGAACCGAAATTTTGTATGGTGACGAGTCTAATATAGTGAAAGAAGCAGTTCATTAACTTCAGTTTAATAAATGGCATCTAAAACGTGTGTTTGGGAAAGAAAACGGTAGCTAACTAGCGCCATTTCCCTTAACTTGGCTGAAAATATGGTCTGATATCCCTTTTAATTTTCACTATTCATTCAGAACGGACCTTCGGCTCACTCAGAAGGCGGTGAAAGTATACATCTGTGTCACTTTCTCTTCGCTGATAAGATATACAGCCAGGTACACAACATTACTGTGTGACTCAGGAGATACTTCCGGGTTTCTTCCCACCGCAGCCTTAACTTCACTGTCTAAAATGGCGGCCGCATGTAAACATTTAAACCTAGTCTAGATTGTCTGTTATTCAGCAAACAAGTTGTGTTTGGTTTCATTGTAGAAGTGATAGAGGGTTAAACATGCTGCACTAGTGGAAAATGAAGCCTGATCCAACAGGGAGCAAAGCAGGCAAACGGACAGTCTTCCCACAGTGAACTGAATTAGTAATGCCATGGAAATAAAGGTTCAGAAATGGTGCTGTAATCCCACCGGACCCCTTAAAAACTTTTGTTCAAGCTAAATTTTTTCCCCCAACTGGCGTGCGATACACAAAATACATGTAAGAGAGCAGAATTTTTGGTTTTCTTGTTCTCGACTGCTGATCAGTTGTCAGCATACATGCCAAACTCTCACACACCGTCATAAGAATCGAGTGGAGCTTTAATCGCACTACCTGAGAATAAAAAAAGCCTCACACGGCGTAATACATCACATGGAGAGACCTGCGTGGCCTAAAAACTTCAAGCAGCGCCTGATATCTTCTGATTAAAGTGCTGTTACGCTGAATAGTCAGAATCTGGAGAAGCGATTCAAGTATTTCTGGCTCTGATGCGAGACTGTGCTCCAAAACCTAGCGAACTGCTTAGCGACTTAGCAGTTGTATATATTATGCGCTAACGGAAGCTTGTAAATGACTGAATGAAAACATTTGTAGATGGTCGTACTTTACTTTATATAAATAGCACCCCTATGGGAGAGTGTGTAAGTTATGGGAACTATGCAGTACACAGATGGTGTGTTTACTGTACAGTATACTTTATAGGCCTAAAGCAGTGTTTTTAGAATAATAGAATAAAAAATATAGAACATGATTTAACACTTACTTTTTTTCCTGTACATTAGAACCAGTGGTGGAAAGAGTACTGAAAAATTATACTCAAGTAAAAGTACCATTACTTGCCCAAAAATGTAGTGCGAGTAGAGTAAAAGTATCTGTAGTAAATATTACTCAAAGTATGAGTAAAAAGTAGCCCTTTTAAAAGTACTCAAGAGTAGTGAGTAGTGAGTATTACACTGAAAAGTTGATGCGTTTACAGAATGTTACGTTTACACATCCCTACACAAACAACATGTGGTGTGTTCTTCCTATTTTCGTTCGTTTGTTCGTTCCTTCCAACCTTCCTTCAAATATTTGTTTGTTCTCTCCTTTATTCATTCGTTTGTTCCCTCCTTCCTTCGTTCACTCGTTCGTTCGTTCATATTTTTGTTCCTTCCTACATTAGGTCCTTTTGTTCATTCATTCGTTTGTTCGTTCCTTCCTTCCTTAGTTTGTTCAGTCCTTCCTTGAAAACTTCCTTCATTCGTTTGGTCCTTCCTTCTTTCCTCCCTTCATTTGTTCGCTCATCCTCTCTTTCATATTTTTGTTCCTTCCTTCATTAGGTCTTTGTTCATTCATTCATTCGTTCCTTCTTTCCTTCCTTAGTTTGTTCAGTCCTTCCTTGAATCCTTCATTTATTTGGTTCTTCGATCCTTCCTTCCATTCCTTGTTCGGTCCTTCCTTTAATTTGGCCCTTCTTTCCATTCTTCATTCGTTCCATTTTAGTGATTGTTTAAGGCTGTTTGGTGATTTCAGTCATCATACAGTCGACGTCCATCATTTTTAGTCACATGCAGTCTATAAACATTCTCTGGATCATTGCGTGTGCAGATTTTGGACATCTTCTTGGACATTTTTAATGTTTCCCAAAGGTTTGCTGCATTTATAAAGCGCCCATGTCTTGAGGTTGTTCAGTATGAGGCGATTTACTTTCAATGTGTGATTTAATTGGACGGGAATCACAGGACTGATCTTTCTACTGTAGACAATGACCACAGACAAGACAGAAATAAAGTAGTGTCTGCAGGATGAAGGACAGTAGTGGAAAAATTATGGTTTGGGGTTACATTCAGTATGGGGGCGTGCGAGAGATCTGCAGAGTGAATTTCAACATCAACAGCCTGAGGTACATTTGTGCTGCCCATTACATCACAAACCACAGGAGAGGGCAGATTCTCCAGCAGGATAGCGCTCCTTCTCATACTTCAGCCTCCACATCAAAGCTCCTGAAAGCAAAGAAGGTCAAGGTGCTCCAGGATTGGCCAGCCCAGTCACCAGACATGAACATTATTGAGCACGTCTGGGGTAAGATGAAGGAGGAGGCATTGAAGATGAATCCAAAGGATCTTGATGAACTCTGGGAGTCCTGCAAGAACGCTTTCTTCGCCATTCCAGATGACTTTATTAATGCGTTATTAAAGTCATTGCAGAGATGTGTGGATGCAGTCCTCCAAGATCATGGGAGTCATGCACAATGTTCATTCTTTCTCCACTGCACAATGACTTTATATTCAATACTGGACATTATTTCTGTTAGGCAACAAGACTTTTGTACAAATTATATATTTCACAGAGTATATATGAGAAATTAGTCCTTTACTTTCAGGTTTGGGCGCCATGGTGGCGTAGTGAGTAGCGCGTTCGCCTCACAGCAAGAAGGTCGCTGGTTCGAGCCCCGGCTGGGTCAGTTGGCATTTCTGTGTGGAGTTTGCATGTTCTCCCCGTGGTTGCGTGGGTTTCCTCCGGGTGCTCCGGTTTCCCCCATAAGTCCAAAGACATGTGGTATAGGTGAATTGGGTAGGCTAAATTGTCCGTAGTGTATGAGTGTGTATGGATGTTTCCCAGAGATGGGTTGCAGCTGGAAGGGCATCCGCTGCGTAAAACAAATGCTGGATAAGTTGGCGGTTCATTCCGCTGTGGCGACCCCGGATTAATAAAGGGACTGAGCCGACAAGAAAATGAATGAATGAATGAACTTTCGGGTTTTAAGTCTAACAATGCATCAATTACTAATTCAGGAAACTATTTAGATTTTGACTTAACGAAGCTTCGAATTTGCAGAAATCTGAAAAAAAAAATGAGCAAGCTCTTCAAAGGAGGAGAAAATATTATTAAGAAATACATCTTTCAAGCATTTAATCCCCTTCTCCTCCCACACCAGGAATGCAGAGTCCATACAAGATGTGGTAAATAAACAGTTAAAAGGCCCCCTTTAATTAAAAACTCTTTAATTAATTATGACATCCTCTATCTTTCCTAATTTAAGAACGTCTAGATCAGTGTTTCTCAACTGGTGGGTCGCGACCCAAAAGTGGGTCGCAGGAACATTTTCAGTGGGTCATGGAGTGTGTGCTCAAAATAACAACAAAAGTTTAATTTTTAACTTGTTTTGCGTATACCGGACTTTTATTTTGAAATGCGCGCACGACAACCGATCCCTTTGGAATCAACGTGGAAAGCGTCACGTTGCCGAGCAGCATAGAGAGTCAGCTGGTGGAGCTGTCATGTGATAAGACGCTGATAAAGAAATTCAGTGAAGTGCGATCAAACCCATCCCATTCAGAACTAGTATTTGTATGAAAGTGGCTTCTCTTCCTTGGTGCAGCTTGAGTCCAAGCAAAGGAACAGGTTGTACATTGAGCACGATCTTCGGTTAGCACTGTCTACCATCACTCCTGATTTTGAAACTCTTATCACATCAGTAAAGCACATCCTCAGTTATCTCATTATCTTCCCAAATGACTGTTAAGTGAAACAGATGTTTATAACTGCTGTCATATTAGATGTAAAAATGGTTATGATTATTTTAATCATTTTACAATTTGCTGGTTTGTTCTGTTCAAAAGGATCAGTGTTAATGCTTTATTAACAGTTCAGTATGTTTATAGTAACAACCTTTCCTCACCCTAACCGCTGTTTACAGTGTTTGTCGTTTTTACTTTGTAATATTTCTATAATTTGACACATTTTGTTAAACGTCAGCAATAAAATATTGTTTATTTGTAAGTCTTGCTGATTTTCTCATGATTTTTCTGTCACAACTTGTGTATGTTAACAAATAAATACAAATTAATCATAATTCCTAAAATTATATTACAGTTCCTAAAAATTTGGGTCGCGGCTTGATGACCATGTAAAAATGTGGGTCCCGTGGCCAAACCAGTTGAGAACCACTGCTCTAGATATTCGGACTAGAAGCAAGACAAAAGCACGAGCATTTTTTTGCAGCGTGGGGGTTGTGAGAGAGTGCCAGCCCGCTGTAGCCGAGCTCAAAAAGCAGCGCATGTTTCCTGGGAAAACGATCCGGGGCCAAATCCAGATGCCGAGCGGGTCCCCGGGGAGCCTCCAGTTTGCAGGAAGTGCAGTGAGAGAGCAGCGGGGCCCGGGCCTGGACTCCTGTCAACTGCTTGTAATGCCGGTGGAATGGCAGCCTGAATCACATCTCTCCTTTATGGACACATGTGGTATTCATTTAGCGATGCACTGCTGAGGAGAGACGGAAAACAGCTTTATGACACATCAGGATCACAAAGAGTGGATTAGAGAGAGAGACGGCCACACTAACGAGGCTCTGGCTCCCCCACGTTAACAAAAGCTTGGGCCGAGGCGGCGCGTTTCACTCAAATCTGAACACAATCTGGCTTTGTGGTTGAAACTTCTGAGCATGGGCTGGATTTCTCACGGTGTCGCCTGGTGGAGCGCTCTGATGTAATGAATAGACCCTGACAGAAGTCAATAGTGCTGTATGTTTGATCGTGCTGTTAGAGCGTTTTTCCGACAACATGAGCTGAACTTTAAACATGTTAGCATGTGGGCAATGTTGATCAGGCTGTTATGTGTTTTGGAAGAAAATACTGTTTTGTTTTTTCTGCTCCAAAATATCATGTTTAGTTCAGTGTTATTTACTGTTCCTTTAGATGTAAATGACACAAAAATAGGTTTTAAAATTTTTCAAATACCAGATTTATATATATATACATACATACACACACACACACACACACACACACACACACACACA
>CAIGQQ010034361.1:1430-17589 GCA_903798035.1 Danio albolineatus
ATATATACACACACACACACATATATATGTACACACACACACACACAAGTAGGTACTAGATATTCGCTGCTTTTCTGAATTATTTATTTATTTAGTTATTTATTTGTTGTTTTTAATTACTTTTTTATTACTTTTTTATTCACTTTAGTTAGTTTTGCAGTTTTGGGGCAAAAAGTAATAATAATAATAATAATAATTATAATACTATATAACTATTTTAAAATAATTGTGTCAAGGTCTTATAAAAAATTTGAATATTAAATAATTGGAGGCTTATAATGAGCAAGCTTAGTTCTGCCTGTAAATTACACATAATAATAATAATAATAATAATAATAATAATAATAATAATAATAACAACTTTTTTCTACATTTTTTCTACATTCTACATTTTTTGTGTAAGCAAGTATTTACAGTACTTTAAAAATACTCAAAAATGTCTCTGTCAATGTTTTCAAACTATTATATTTGATTTACCAAAGTCACACAAGTGGGAATTTCACATCTCTGACATTCATAACGGAAAAGTGTCACATCCATAATGAAGCTTTTTCCTCATAAATGCAAAAATGTCAAACAAACTAAAATCAGTCATGTTTGTTTTTTAGTGAGCCGACTCTTATACTGTTGATCAGCATTATTTATTTTGGGTTGTGCAGTTTAATCCACAGAATTTCTACAAAGTTTGTTGTATACTGTAAACTCACAAACTTTGTTTGTCACATCCATAACGCATGTTTATTTTCCTCATTTAAATATATTTTTTTTTTACATTTTTCTGATGCGATAACTCGGTTGTTCTGGAAAATATAAACAGATGTTTAAAAATAATATTAACTAATATTATCTATGTCAGAGATGCCCAAAGTTGCCCAAAATTAGCCCACTGTAACCTTTTGTTTGGCCCACCATCCCATCTGAGAGGAGAGTGAATATGATGGAGAGGGTTAGGGCGAATGCCTTTAACACAGAGATTGTAATCTATTATTTGACATAACTACATAAAAAGCAAACTGAAATTAAATATTTCAATGAAATGTAAATAAAACTAATTATAAAAAATGTAAATACTGTCATTCGATGCATAGAGAACTATGCAGAAGATATCGGCGATCAAATCAAGGCAAAAACTAGTGTAATTCTGTTATAAATTAGATTGTTTTGTTTTTACTGTATTAAGCTCATTATAAAATGTAAAAAAAAAAGAAAAAGAAGAAATAAAATACTGTATTAGTTAATATAAAGCAATGTTTTCAAGTCATTTTTAAAAATATTATTAAACAAATTAGGAATACCCATGGCGACTATATTTACTTTCGGCCCACTAGACTCAATCAAGTTTGGTTTTTGGCCCTTCATAAGGAAAAGTTGCAGAGACAGTTAATGAAGATGCTAACTTTATAGCAATACTTTTTTTTAATCCAACCCTACATAACAGTTGCATTGTTGTTCATTAATAGGGCCACAAGGAATCTGCGCGCGCAGAATTTTGCAGATTTCCGCAGATTTTTAGCCCATCATTAATTCTGTTTGTTTACTGGTCTAAATGTGTGTACATTTTTATATTTATTCAGTTTTTGAATTATTTTCAGTAATAGTATTGACTAACATAAAAATATTTATACGATTTACTTACAATACAGTTTGTAAAGTAATATTTTCTGTCTTTTAGTACATCTATTATATGAGAGACTTGCTTTGTTTACCAAATAAAGTGGATCTAATTGTATTGGCATTGTAAATATTAGATAAAAGTTAAAAGGTATTACTTTTTATTTGATATATTAAGGTTTTAGTTATGATTCTCCCAAAATCATTAAGCATAAATCCACAGATTTTTAACAAAATACTCAGCAGAAATAGCAAAAAAATGTCTGCAGATTCCGTCTAGCCCTATTCATTAATTAATTATTTCATTCATTTTTTATTTGGTTGTTTGATGAATGAACATTGAATAATTAACATAAAGGCACATAAACACATTATTCCAGTAATAAATGATATAATCTTATAGCTTTAAAAACTTAAATTATGAATAAATAAAATTATATTAAATTAATATTAATAAATAAATCATAAATCATTTCAGTTTTCATCTCTATTTTGAATAAAGCAATACTACTCGCCCAATGTGCAGCTCTTTAAAAACTGCAAGTCTTGCAAATGTCCTTTATCCAATTTCCCTCATAATCATCATCATTTCTTTCAGAGAGCGTAGAGTTCGTTTATATTTTTAGAACATTTTTTTTTTTCTCTCAGGAAGAGATTCATCTTTGTGTTGTGAAATGAGCTTATCAGTGGTCCGGACAGACCTCCGTTTCCCTCTCATTAATTATCAGGCGGTGTGGCATCTAGAAAAGTCTTCTCTCCGAACGGCTGTTCTTCCAGCTCTGCGGCCTGACGGAGGAATTCTGGAGTGTTTTCCTTTCTGGACCTCTGGAGTGGAGCTGGAGTGGGAGTTTCTCTCCTCGAGACATCTGTTCTCAAATTAATAGCCCGGCGTAACGCGGTGGGGTTTCAGTAAAACCCTTGCTGCCCTGGGAAATGTTTGGTGTCAACACTGAGATTGACACTGTGTATATACGCAGAGTGTGTTTGGCCAATCGGGCTGAGTTTGTTGAGGACAGAAGCTTGTCTTGTGAGGGAAAAAAATGCTTGTCTTACTTGGAGCTTTTGTTTTGTTTCTAGTCCAAATATCTAAGAATCCTTAAATCAAGAAGACTTTTCTAAACAAGCCAAAAACAGTCTTGTTTTCTTAAATAATATTTAAAAAATATGTTTTTTTTCTGTAACACAAGCTAAATGAACTGCCAATGGGGTAAGAAACAATATATATACATCTTGTTTTCGCTTTATTATTATTAAACATAACGATTAGTGACAATCTCTCCATCGTTAGCATAGACAGCCCTGAGTGAGAAGCAGCCGCCCACCATTAGGGTTTTCACACCATGCCTGCTGAAGATAATGTCCAGACAAACCACAGGAGAGGGCAGATTCTCCAGCAGGATAGCGCTCCTTCTCATACTTCAGCCTCCACATCAAAGCTCCTGAAAGCAAAGAAGATCAAGGTGCTGCAGGATTGGCCAGCCCAGTCACCAGACATGAACATTATTGAGCATGTCTGGGGTAAGATGAAGGAGGAGGCATTGAAGATGAATTCAAAGGATCTTGATGAACTCTGGGAGTCCTGCAAGAACGCTTCCTTTGCCGTTCCAGATGACTTTATTAATGCGTTATTGGAGTCATTGCAGAGATGTGTGGATGCAGTCCTCCAAGCTCATAGGAGTCATGCACAATATTAATTCTTTTTCCACTGCAGCATGACTTTATATTCTATACTGGACATTATTTCTGTTCAGTGACGAGACTTTAGTCTAAGCAGAGTCAGACCGCACTGTCCTCATTAAATAATTCAAAATCAAGGCATGATCATATTTTATTTTGGTAAAATAAGCATAATCTAGAGGCCTTTGTCTTTCATATAAGCCACTTCTGATACCAAACCATCAGCTAGAAGTCAAGCTATTATTTGTTGTTCCTAAAACTTGGATAGACGACAAGACTTTTGTCAGATAGTGTACGAGTGTTTATACCCAGAGTTTCCTATAAGGAAAAGTCACTTCATTTAAACTTATTTCTGAAAACAAGACAGTATATGTTTTATTTATGTTTTGTTTAGAAAGTGCTTCTTGTTTTAAGAATTTGTAGATATTTCAACTAGAAACAAGGCTGGTTTAAGCAATTTTTTTTTCAGCTGGGGTGTATCTTCTTAAGTCATTCTTTTTTCTTGTAGCTATTTAGATGGTTATTTTTTGCATTGAAAAAAAAAAATCCCTCCTCAGTAAGAGTGCATTTTAGGAAAACACCAAAAAAAAGTGGGGGCCTATGAGATTATCTGTTATTGCGCGCGTCTGTGGCTGAATAAATCTGTCCTTTGCTGGCAGCAACTAGGTTGTGCCCCATAGGATCATTCTCAAGAGCGCAGCCATCACTCATACAGTAAACCCACGCTACTGTATGCAGAAAACCAACAGGATAGCTCATAAAATTCATCTACCAGCAATAAAAGTTATTTAATACTGAGAACTGTGTTTAAAAAACAGCAACATCGTGCTTTCTAAATCATGCTAGAGCAAGCTAGTGTATTTGTCACTGCAAGCATGTTAAAATGGCAGGATGTTTTGAGAAATTCTCACTAATTGTACTCCCTTTGGTACCATTATGTCCCCATTATGGATATGAACGTGTTTTCTTCAAGTGATAGAACAGTGTGGGAAAGGCTATGGAAAATCCCTATCACCACACACACAGGAAGTCACATGTGAACGGAGACCGCGTAGCATCAGGTTGAATGTAAACAAAGATGGCCCTCTAGTGGATTTAGTGTTTAATTACAACAACATTCAAAGGGATTTTTCACTCAATACAGATTATTATGTCGTCATTTACTCTCCTTTTACTTGTTTAAAACATGTGTGAGTTTGTTCTGTTGAACACAAAATAAAATGTTTTGGGAAAACTGGTATTCCAGCATCGTGTTGTGGATGTGATGTTTGCAGTAAATCTAAAAGCATAAAATCACTTAGAAAGTTTATGTTAACATTATATTGAAACATCTGTGTATGTTTTCCCAAAACTACTAACCATAGAGTTATCGGATCAGAAACATATCAATCTGTAAACATTTTTCATATTTAAATAAAATGAACCTAGGCTGGTTTAAGCCTAGTAACCAAAAAAGTGTGCGAGTTTACAGTAAACAGCATACTTTTTAGAAATTCTGTGAGTTAAACTGCACAACCCAAAATAAATAATGCTAATCAAAAGCTTGGTGTCCGTCTTAAATCTTAAAAGCTAAGTTTTAGGCTTTAAAAAACCCTGCTAAAAAAAACAGCATTTGCTGGTAAGGTATGTTTTGATGCTGATGGTTTCAATGCTGGTCTTGCTAGTCCCGATGCTGGACTTGCTGGTTTTAATACTGATCTCAATGCTGGTCAGGATCAGCAGTCAGACTATTATGACCAGCTTTGAAATCACCACCTTACCAGCAAATGCTGCTTTTTTCAGCAGGGAAGTCTTGAGTGAAACCAAGTATCATAAACAAAGTAAACACAAAACTAAAAGCACTTACAAATCTGTAGTCACGTAAAACAAACAGTACTCACAAATCTGTAGTCACAACTTAACATTCTAAAGATGGCCACCAAGGAAGTTGTGTCATGAGCTGTGTCCCAAATGACACACTATACACTATGCACTTATGCACTATGTACTTATGCACTTACACTCTGAACAGTATAGTATATGTATGTAATGTTGTCCTAAATGGAGCACTAATGGATTTTATACTAAGTGGAAATTCAAACCGTTTCCCAGATGATGTTTGACGGTTGCCAAATTGGTGAAATAAATGACCAAATTACCAAATAATACCTGCCATGAGTATAACCGCATAGAGTTTTCAGTGTGAACGCACTACAGACACTATTTATACTACAAAATGGCGTAGAATAGTGCTTACGTATGCGATTTGGGACGCACACTGTAGGCCAATCAGGAACTAGCAATCAGTTAGAAGTGGCCAATCAGATGTGTTCTAGGAAAACAGATGAGACAAGAGAATCATAGGGTTGTAACACCCCCACACTTAAGTGTAAACATGGATACAAGTTTACAAATGTGATCTGGATACAGTATCTGCATTGACATTGTCAATACCTTTCTTGTACTTCATTTGTAAATTAAAACTTTGACAAATGAGAGCCCACCGCATCAGTCTCTGATTTTTGTTAAACATTTGCTGGAGAGTGCGTTGTGGTCAGTCAATATATTTGGTAAACACTTATTTTTTGTCATGACAAGTTTGACATTTGGAATTGCTCATTCGTTGACGTCCATAGTATTTGTTTTTCCTACTATGGAAATCTTCAAAATATCTATCATTTTGTGTTCAACAGAATAAAGACACTCATATATAAATCCAGCAGTCATTGTTTTGTAATAATACTCTTACTTGCATTTTTAGGGAATTTCCTCAGCACCTCGTTTACCAGTGAACGGCCGTCCTGTGGATTTACCTAGTCAGGTTCAACAGCAGAGACCTCCGCAGAAGAACCCGAATCAGGAGCAGAACCTGCAGAGACAGCTGGGCCAAACCCAGCCTAGCATCGCTGATATGGTGAGAGCTACAGAAAATGTCTTAATTCATGCTTAAAGGGTGAGCAAACACAAAAGAAGATATTTTGAAGAATGTTGGAAACCATTGACCTCCATATTATTTGTTTTTCCTACTATGAAGGTCAATGACTACAGGTTTCCAACGTTCTTCAAAGTCTATTCTTTTATGTAAACATTTTATGTGTTGACATTTTCCACCATTTTGTGCTTTAGCTCAAGATGCTAACTGTCAAAATGGCATGTCTAAAAGTGAATTTTATGTATTTTCATCATATAAAAGTATATTTTTAGACACACCATACGGTTTGAGGTTAGCATCTTGAGCTAAAGCACAAAATGGTGGAAAATGTCACTAGATCTACAGCTTTTCTATAATCACTTTCCTATAGAGCAGGGGTCACCGCTCTCGGTCCTGGAGGGCCGGTGTCCCTGCAGGGTTTAGCTCCACACACCTGCCTGGATGTTTCAAGTATACCTAATAAGACCCTGATTAGCTTGTTCAGGTGTGTTTGATTAGGGTCGGCGCTAAAATCTGCTGGACACCGGCTCTGCAGGAACATATTCAGTGACCCCTGCTATAGAGCATTCTTTGCTCTATCTATGACAGGGGTGCTCAACCTTCCTGGGTATCTACCTTCCTGTAGAGTTCAGCTCCAACCCTGATCAAACACACCTGAATCAGTTAATTAGGACCAAAACAGCGCTTGATAATTACAGGCAGGTGTGTTTGATATGGGTTGCAACTGAAATCTGCAGGAAGGTAGATCTTCAGGGTTGGTTGCCGCTGATCTATGAGGACCAAAACTTGCCACCATATTTGTGTTCGATGTGGTCACACTCACAGCCACAGCTAAGTGAAGTTTATTTATAAACTTTTTTCGAGAGGAGCACATGCCCATGATTGATCGCAGCTGGTCCATATTAGCCAATGCATGATTCACCAATCAGACGATCAATATAAATAACCAGAGTATCTTACCTTAGCCATCTTCATCTTGAAGAATCCCCGCTTCCACCCACACTCCTCCCCTTTCCATATCAGGGATTTCCTTATCAGAGGCCCAATGGTTAGTACCATTGACTCACAGCAACAATGTCACTGGCTCAGATCTTACCTGGCCAAATCGGCATTTCTGTGTGGAGTTTGCATGTTCTCCCCGTGTTTGCATGGGTTTACTCCGGTTTCCTCCCACAGACCAAAAACACGTAACATAAGTAAATTGACAAACTAAATCGGTATCATAGATAAGCATAGAATTCAGCAAAGACTCTCCAGAGTCATTCATAATCTACATTTGCCAAGGGGGGAGTTCTCGAGACCTGCCTGAACTTGGACTCCCCTCTCGCCCTGCAACGGGCGGGAGCCCCTGGCTCGAGGATCCCACGAGCTCAGGGTTCTCTCCCGGAACAGCATGCCAAACACGCTTTATAATCAATCATCAGCAAGGGCGAACTCTTGAAATGAAATCGATATTCTGCTAGAAAAAAAACAAATACTGATTATGATGCTTCTGATGATATCTCGAGCTGTGTTTTGTTCCTTCAAATCTGCGACGTGACTGTCTCAGCTACCTTTTCTGTACATTTATTAACAGCTTCACTGCTGTTTGCCGTGGCCGCGAACTTTAGGACACACAGCCTATTACTAGATATCAAAAAACTCGGCCAAATACAACAGTATTTAAAGAAAATACATTCTGCTGACCTGTTGAATCATAAAATCTAGTAATAACCTTCAAAACTGGTGAAATTTACATCTACTTCGTTCGGCATACACACTACAAGCGACTCGCAGCGGCAGAGCGACAAGCGACTGTTCATTTCAACCGAGAGAGATCGACTTCGGCGAGCTTCGTCTACGTGAGCGACAGCAAAATCCTTCAACTTTATGCTAATGAAGAGCGACTTTCTTGGACGACAGCCAATAGGAGCACCAGCAGAGCTCACGTGATCCTCTCTCAGCTCGCTCAGAGGCTGGTTGTATTCGTGATGTATATACCTACACAGACCTGAGTTTGAAGCAGGTCGCCACCCAGAGCCACAGGCTGCTACAAAGTCGCTGCTAGCCTGAATGAGGCATAATACTTCACATTGCGCTGTGTTTATCATTGAAAATGTACAGCATGTCTCTATTATTATTGCGGTTAAGAGTGAATTAATGTTCATTAATAAATGTTTATTAGTAAAATACTGTATATCTTACTCTGAGAGTTGTCGTGACTAAACTGGCGCACACTGGTGACAACTTGCCCGATGTGGAAATTAGCATTGACCATTGAATGTTCGTAGTTTTATTGAAATTTTCCCTTCTGTGTTTTTTTCAGGAGAAACTGAACACGCAGGATCAGTTCAGTCGTCATCTAACACGACCTCCGCCAGACTACAAACACCCTCGCAATGGAGCTCCACAGACAAGCTTATACTCAGGTGTGGACGCTGTTTTCAGTGACATACAATATGGGAAGGGAATATCTAGTTCAGTCATGAAACTCTATATGGAGAAGGCTGATATGTGGCTCAAGAACCACTAAATCAGCCAAAGTATGCAATTTTGGAACATGAAACTTATGTAGTATTTGAAACTGAATAAATAAGCTTTCCATTAATGTGGACTTTGTTAGGATCAAACAATATTTGGCTGAGATACGACTAGTTTAATATCTGGAATCTGAATACTTAGAAATTCATGCTTAAAGTTGTCCAAATTAAGTTGTTAGTTATGCACACTAGTAATCAACAAATCCTTTTTGGTATATTTATGGAAAGATATGTACAAAATATCTTTACGGAACATGATCTTTATTTATTATTGTAATCATTTTTGACGTAAAAGTCAAATCGATCATTTTGACACATACAATGTGTTTTTTGATATAGCCAAAATATACCTGCGCAACATAAGTCTGGTTTTGTGGTCACTTTGAAAAGGATATTGTAATTTAACATCATCTTATTGAATCATTCCAATAAGCAATTTTTATTATTATTATCATATTTTAATGAACATCATAGCCATCAAGAAATATGACATGGTCTTATATGCAAATCACATACACTCACCGGCCACTTTATTAGGTACACCTTACTATTACCGGGTTGGACCCACTTTTGTCTTCAGAACTGCCTTAATCCTTCGTGGCAGAGATTCAACAAGGTACTGGAATTATTCCTCAGAGATTTTGGTCCATATTGTCATGATAGCATCATGCAGTTGCTGCAGATTTGTCGGCTGCACATCCAAGATGTGAATCTCCCGTTACACCACATCCTAAAGGTGCTCTATTGGATTGAAATCTGGTGACTGTGGAGGCCATTTGAGTACAGTGAACTCATTGTCATGTTCAGGAAAGCAGTCTAAGATGATTCATGCTTTATGACATGGGGAGTTATCCTGCTGGAAGTAGCCATCAGAAGATGGATACACTGTGGTCATAAAGGGATGGAAATGGTCAGCAACAATACTCAGGTAGACTGTGGTGTTGACATGGTGCTCAATTGGTACTAATGGGCCCAAAGTGTGCCAAGAAAATATCCCCCACACCATTACACCACCACCACCAGCCTGAACCGTTGATACAAGGCAGGATGGATCCATGCTTTCATGTTGTTGACGCCAAATTCTGACCCGACCGTCTGAATGTCGCAGCAGAAATTGAGACTCATCAGACCAGGCAACGTTTCTCCAATCTTCTATTGTCCAATTTTGGTGAGCCTGTGTGAATTGTAGCCTCAGCTTCCTGTTCTTAGCTGACAGGAGTGGCACCGGTGTTGTTTTCTGCTGCTGTAGCCCATCCGCCTCAAGGTTGGACGTGTTGTGTGTTCAGAGATTGCCTTTCTATCAGCTGGAACCAGTCTGGCCATTTGTGCCCACAGAACTGCCACTCACTGGATATTTCCTCTTTTTCAGACCATAATCTGTAAACCCTAGAGATGGCTGTGCGTGAAAATCCCAGTAGATCAGCGGTTTCTGAAATACTCAGACCAGCCCGTCTGTTACCAACAACCACGCCACGTTCAAAGTCCCTTAAATCACCTTTCTTCTGCGCTCGGTTTGAACTGGAGCAGATCGTCTCTGTCATGTCCACATGCCTAAATGCATTAAGTTGAAGCCATGTGATTGGATAAATATAAATTAGCATTATTAGGACAGGTGTACCTAATAAACAGCGATAACATGTAATATATACAATGTTGAATCATTGTTAAACTATTTTCAACTGCTGACAGAGTAGTAGAGTAACACACTCCTGGTTACAGAGAGTCGAGTTCAAACTGTCGCTGAAAACAGCCGCGTAATTTATTCTTTCAAGCTTCGTTTCTTGCGAGCTTATCTAAGTTGTTTTGCACGGTTGTGCTCCATTGATTTATTTAACTACAACTGTTTATTATTCATTCATTCATTTTCTTTTCGGCTTAGTCCCTTTATGAATCTGGAGTCACCACAGCGGAATGAACCGTCAACTTATCCAGCTTTTGTTTTACGCAGCGGATGCCCTTTCAGCTGCAACCCATCTCTGGGAAACATCCACACACACTCATTCACACTACAGACAATTTAGCCTACCCAACTCACCTATACCACATGTCTTTGGACTTGTCGGGGAAGCCGGAGCACCCGGAGGAAACCCACGCAACCACGGGGAGAACATGCACACTTCACACAGAAATGCCAACTGACCCAGCCGAGGCTCGAACCAGCGACCTTCTTGCTGTGAGGCGAACGTGCTACTCACTACGCCACTACAACTGTTTATTAGCAACTGTTTATTGTTAAAGATTTGATGCTGATTAGAAGTGGTGACGAGGTCTTGAATTATTCTGAGAAGGTCTTTAAAAGGTCTTAAAGACGTACTGAAATTACCTTTAGGATTCCTGCATATACCCTGACACTATGTGGCTCAGATATTGCTATATTGGTTTGATCTGTCACAGATTTATAAATTGAGAGTACAATTAAGTTTGGTGAATTAGTATTTTTAATCATCGTTCTCATTATATATGTATTCAAAACAGGCAATGGGTCAGACCAAAGTGACATCCAATCCTTATCCTGCCAGCTGGCCAATGGACCAAGTGCCAAGATGGCTGCCTCAGGAGAGAGGAGGTTTCCACTTGGACAAGATCCTAATTCAGGGCCCACTGGAGCTCAAGCTCGTGCGAACCATCCGCCCGGTGGCATGATCCGAATGAGTCTCCAGCAAAACAAGGCTCAGTTTCATGGGACAAACAGTCAGGGTGGCACTTTTCAACTGGTGAGGACCAACGTCAGTCAAGAATCCCTGCTGGGGCAAAGACTGAGCGACAGCAGGATGGACGCTGCTTTAAACTGGGCGGCCAGTGTTAAACAGAGCGGACTAGATGTTAAACGTCTCCCCAGTGCAGTGGCACCCCAAAGTGACGTTCATTTCCCTCCTAGGTCTATTTGCCCACCGAACCAGGTGGCTCCTCATTCAAGCCTTCTTCCCCTAAACCCTGCCAACAGAAGCTCTGCTCCCAGATCCAGCCAGTCTAGGATACCCCCGTTACCTGGGGTGTCTCAGTCACCCGTCGAGCAGCAGAGTTGTCCGTCCACGTTTGGAGGGCTGAACCAAAGCCCGGCGACATACCAGAACAACCGGGCAGGCCGTCTGACCTTTGACTTCCTACCAGAGGACGATAACACGGTACCAGGGATCAACGCGGACTCTGATTTCATCGACTCCCTGCTTAAGTCAGGCTCAGGCAACGATGACTGGATGAAAGACATCAACCTGGAGGAAATACTTGGAGGACATTCGTAAAAAAACTGAGCATGGGACCATTGTTGGAACTTTGTTCTGTACTAGAAGCCTTATATTAAAGGAACACTCCTCGTTTGGCTCATTTTAGAAGTCAACTAGAGGGAAACAGTTGAGTTTTACCGTTTTTGAAACTTGTCAGACAATTTTTAGGTCTAGCAGGAGCATTATTAGCTTAGCTTAGCATAAATCATTGAATCTGATTAGACCATTAGCATCTCATTTAAAAAAAATCAAAAAAGAGTTTCGATAGCTTAGCATTGATCGTTAAATTGGATGAGATCATTGGCATCTCACTCAAAAAAATATTAAAAGAGATTTGATAGCTTAGCATGAATCATTGAATCAGGTTAGTCCATTAGCATCTCTCTCTAAAAAATATTCAAATAGAGTTTTGATAGCTTAGCATAAATCATTAAATCAGATTAAACCATTTGCATCTCGCTCAGTTTTTAAAAGGTTTCAATATCTTAGCATAAATCATTGAATCAGGTGACCATTAACATCTCACACAAAAAAATTCCAAAAAAGTTTTGATAGCTTAGCATAAATCATTGAATCAGATTAGCATCTTGCTCAATTTTAAAAAAAGTTGTAGTAACTTAGCGTAAATCATTGAATCAGGTGATGCTAACATCTGAAACACACACACAAAAAAACGTTTTAATAGCTTAGCATAAATCATTTAATCGAATTAGACCATTAGCATTTCATCAAACATTTTTAAAAAAAGAGTTTCAATATTTTAGCATAAATCATTGAATCAGGTTAGTCCATTAACATCTCACACAAAAAAATTCAAAATAAGAGTTTTGATAGCTTAGCATAAATCATTGAATCGGATTAGACCGTTAGCATCTCACAAAAAAATGTAAAAAGAGTTTTAATACCTTAGCACAAATCATTGAATCAGATTAGACCATTAGCATCTTACAAAAAAATCAAAACAATTTTCGATAGCTTAGCATAAATCATTGAATCAGATTAGATCATTTAGATCTCTGTTAAGGAATTTAAAAAAAAAGGTTCAATGGCTCAGCATAAATCATTGAATCAGGTTAGACCAGGGGTGGGCGAACTCGGTCCTGGAGGGCCGGTGTCCTGCACAGTTTAGCTCCAACACTAATCAAACACACCTGAACATGCTAATCAGTGTCTTCAAGATCACTAGAAATCTATAAGCAGGTGTGTATGATTAGTGTTGGAGCTAAATTGTGCAGGACACCGGCCCTCCAGGATCAAGTTGCCCACCTCTGGGTTAGACTATTAGCATCTCACTCAAAAAATATTCAAATAGTTTTGATAGCTTTGCATAAATCATTGAATCAGGTTAGTCCATTAGCATCTCACTTAATTTTTAAAAAGAGTTTCAATATTTTAGCGTAAATCATTGAATCAGGTTAGACCATTAGCATCTCACACAAAAAAAGAGGTTTGATAGCTTAGCATAAATCATTGAATCAGATTTGACCGTTAGCATCTCACTCACATTTTTTCAAAAGAAGAGTTTCAATGGCTTAGCATAAATCGCTGAATCAGATTAGACCATTAACATTTCACTCAGAAAAAAAAGTTTTGGTAGCTTAGCATAAATCATTGAATCAGATTAGACCATTAGCATCTCACTCACATTTTTTAAAGAGTTTCAATAGCTTAGCATAAATCATTGAATCGGGTTAGGCTATTAGCATCTCAGTCAAAAAAAATTAAAAAGAGTTTTGATAGCTTAGCATAAATAATTGAATCCAGTTACACCGTTAGCATCTCACTCAAGCATTAAAAAAAGAGTTTCAATATCTTAGAATAAATCATTGAATAAGGATAGACCATTAATATCTCACACAAAAAAGTAAAAAAAAAATAGTTTAGATAGCTTAGCATCAATTATTGAATCAAATTAGACCGTTAGCATGTCACAAAAATAAGTTTCTATAGCTTAGCATAAATCTTTTAATCGGATTTGACCATTAGCATCTCACAAAAAATACCCAAAAAAGTTTCGATAGCTTAGCATAAATCATTGAATCGGATTAGGTCAGTAGCATCTCAGTTAACAATTTAAAAAAGTTTCAATGGCTTAGCATAAATCATTGAATCAAGTTAGAATATTAGCATCTCACTCAAAAAAATGTAAAAAGAGTTTTGATAGCTTAGCACAAATCAATAAATTGGATGAGACCATAGCCTAGCATAAATCATTGATTCGGATTAGACCATTAGCATCTCACTCAAACATTTTTTAAAAGAGTTTCAATGGCTTAGCATAAATAATTGAATCAGGTTAGACTATTAGCATCTCACTCAAAAAAAATGTAAAAAGAGTTTTGAAAGCATAAAACATTGAATCGTTAGCATCTCACTCAGACATTTTTTTATAAAAGAGTTTCAATATCTTAACATAAATCATTGATTCAGGTTAGACTATTAGCATCTCACTAGTTTTGATAGCATAAATAATTTCATTGAATTAGACTGTTAGCATCTCACTTAAACATTTTTTAAAAAAAAGTTTTAATATCTTAGCATACATCAGTGAATCTGATTAGACCATTAGCATCTCACTAAAAAATATATATTTTTTTTATTTATTTTTTGAGTGAGATGCTAATGGACTAATACGAATCAATGATTTATGCTAAGCTAAGCTAAAAGTGCTCAGGAGATCGGCTGAAGAAATTAAAAAATGGAAAAGTTCCACTGTTTGACTCTAAAATGAGCCTAAAAAGTGTCTCTTTAAAGGCCTGTTAAAATATTTTACTATCCTCGTAGTTGTGCGGAAATCAAATGTACTACTTTATTGTTGAATTGTTTCTTAATATCATCTACTAACATGTTGTAAAGTTCAGCGTCCGTGGCTTCAAGTGTTTTAAATCAGCCACGCGCTATCCCCTAAATTCATCACTGTTGACATGTTGTGAGAGTTCTGTTCAAGCTTTCGCTAATAATCCATAAGCACAGAAATCAATGTGAAAGAAACTGTGATAAGATGGAGCCGCAGTTTGTGATGAGAAAGCTGAACACCTTACATATTTGACTATTTAAAACTACTGTCGTGTAACAAAATAACTCACATTTTGATTATCAATTTTTCGAATGACATTTCAATGGGCATCGATTAAGAGCCATTTCTATATCGTTTTATCGCACACCCAGAATAATAATAAAGGGAATACACACACATGTTCAGAATGTTAGAGGACGTCGTTAACGGAGTAGGTCAGCCTTCTTATTGTTGATAATATTGTATTTATACATCTGTATCGGTATATAAAATTATATTTTTTTCTATTTCTTTTCTATAATGCGCTATAATTCTGTCATAAAGTGTATATCCTATTATGTCAGTTTAGACCTTGATAATAAACAACATCAAAGATCAGCACGCTTTGACCATTCGTTTCTTATAATCCAGGTGAAGTGGAAGAGAAGCGCCACAAGGCTCTCACTTAGGTCCTCTGGTGTTCTTGCCAGATACCTCGGGCTGTTGATGTCACCTTCCTCTCTGCAGATCTCTCACACGCCCCCATACTGAATGTAACCCCAAACCATGATTTTTCCTTTCCCAAACTTGACTGATTTCTCTGAGAATCTTGGGTCCATGCAGGTTCCAGTAGGTCTTCTGCAGTATTGGTGATGATTGGGATGCAGTTCAACAGATGATTTAGCAGATTAAGTCGACCTTCTGCCACTTCCAAATGATCAACTAGAAGTCAAGGTATTATTTGTTGCCCTTACAACTGAGATCGACGACAAGACTTTTGTCAGGTAGTGTAGCTGCCTGTTGGAAAAATCTCTATTCAAGTTTACTTGTATATCGCTGTTCACAATAATTATCGTTCCAATAAATAACTCCTGAAAAAAGCTTGATTATTAACAAGTAGCTACTGTCGAACTACATAACTGATGTAGCTAGCTACTCCCCAACACTGTTGACTTAATGATTAAAGCCTGTAAAATAATACAATAGCCTTTCTATCATTACTTGACACTTGACTTGAGAACAGCGAATAGCCTTGAGATTTGATGCTAGTAACTCAAACCCATATATCAGATCCAAACTGAAGCACAGCAGCACTATGGAAGAAAGACCAGAGGCACCAGGAAAGAGGTAAACATAAGTGACGTGCAAATCAGATTTAGACATGTACAATAACAAAAAAAAAAACTATCAATAATATTTCCCTTTTGTTTGGAAAGTGATC
>CAIGQQ010034362.1:10034-25112 GCA_903798035.1 Danio albolineatus
AAATTGACTGAAAAAAAAAGAAAAAAAAAAGAAAAGAAAAGAAAAGAAAATCTGTTTGGCTTACATGTCCAGTGTCAAAAACACTTAACCCTCAGAACTAACAAATTCCACTCAGCATACAGAGGAATACCTTGTTAATAAAAGTTTTTAAAAATATACAAACATACACCACTGCCCAACAAGAACCTTGACAGAACTTATTATATTTGTAAAGGTCTCTTTCATAATGCAGCTTTCTCATTCGCTCGTGAAACTATTCATTCCTCCCAGTGACAACAGCATCCATCAGTTGTCAGGCTGACGGAAGGCTGGGAGTTTGGGAGGTGCTGAGATGTTTCAATGATCCCTGTTCAATTTCCGTCTGGCCGGGGTCTCCGTCAGCTCTAACTGAACAGAGACATGATTCATTGGCGAGATGTCTAGGTCACTTTCACTGTTAGACAAAACTCCCACTGCACAGCTCTTGCCTGTTAGGCCTCAAAAAAATCAAATCAGGTCCTTGCTAGTTGGTGCTCTGGGGCAGGTCTATACTAGTGGACTAACAAAACCCAACTAAAGCTGGATTAACAAGGATATTTTTAGGGGTGCACCAATATACGGTAGATATAATATAAATAAAGATTGAAGCATTAATTGAATAACTAACAATACAAAGTGTCAAATATTGACACAGAATAAAACTTTTTTGAGAGACCTTTACTTTAAAACTCTTTTAATCTTTGAGTAAGTCCGTGGATTTAACTATTTAGTTAAATAGTTATAAAATATATAAAAATATATAATTATCTCCACACCATTTACTCAAAAACATACTAAGTCAGTGGCTGCTGCTTTCCAACCTTCTTCACTTTCACATTATGCTATTCAATTAATGAACATAGTCGTAAATTAAGGAATAAACACAGCAAAAATTCCAGTGTTAAATATACAGTGTGATTAAAAAAAAATTTTGGTGTTGTTCAGTGTTAAAACCAGAGAACATTTTAATCCAAGAGTATTAAAGAGCGTATATTTAAGAGTTCTTTCTGACAAACAGTGATCAAACAAATACGTTTTACTTAAACTTGAAACTAGTCTTGTTGCATTATAAAATGCAGAGTTTAATGCATTTAAATTATTTCTGAAAAGATTAATTAACATTTAATAAATTAAAGCTATTTTCAACATAGTTGATCACTGTTATCTGTCATAGCAATTGATAATTAGGAAAAAAGTTTTTTTCTTTAGGAAAAAAGGTAATATATTAGGAAAAAAGGTAATATATTAACACTTTGAAGGGTAACACACACTCCAGTTTGATGTAAGAATAAACTCTTACTGTGTTAAAATGAACTCTGTGAGTAATGCACACATTTCACACTTTAGAAAGTGTTATTTACACTCCAAAATGGAGGGAGTCATATGTACACCCAAGGAGTGTTAATTTAAACTCAAATTGAGTTAAATGTACACTGATTTTTTGCTGTGTAGGAGGTTAAGACATCGATGCTGTAAAAGAAACCTTACAAAATTAAAATAGTCACAGAAACCTTTCACCGGAAGTTTACCGTTGGCTGAAAAACACTATAGCCCATTCTTCTGTGAGTTAAATGTAAACACGACATAAGAGTTTTTTTTTTTTTTTTTTTAATTATTATTATGCATTAGTACAAATACAGCAAAAACAGGCAATAAACAGAAATTTCAAAGATAATTGAACTTCAAATAAATAAAAAAAACAAAAACAAAAACAAATGGAAGACATTCACAAGTCGCCAAAAACAGATTCATAATAGCTTACAATAGACATAGCTTTTGAATTTTTAACAGCTTTAAGAGACTTCATTAATAGAGTAAGTTCGTTGACAAAGACTTTATATAAAGGAGGAGATTTTGAAAGTCTACATTTGTGGATAAAGAATTTACCATTTAAAATAATAAAATTAACAAAATTGCTTTAAAATAATTTCTTTTGCATTTAACGTTATCAACATATTATTTTTAGCAGAATAATCAAAAAAACAGTCTTTCCAAAATAATTGCACACTCTGACAATCACGACACAAGAGTGAACACAAGACATCCGTTTCAGTGACATCCACAAGTGTAATGTCGAGTGTTAAACACAAGAGGACAGTGTCGCCTCAGGACTGATTTTAATGCACGTTATATACTACAACACCCTTTTGTAATGTACTACATATCTTTAAAACAAGTGTAGTTTTTAATCAACATGCATTTAGTTTGAACTTTAGTATAACTAAAGAGAATCTTGGTATACTAATAATGAAGTAAATACATCCAATAACAACAATGAATGATACAATGCTTGACGGGTGTGGAGAAACACACACAGATGCAGAAGGTGCCCTCATAAAACCTCTTTACAGTGTTAAAGCATGTCATTATGCACAATTGTGCTCTCATAAACCATTTTAACAGTGTAAAGCTGTGTAATTAGACACCGTTTGATGGTTTAGTATAAGTGAAAGACACATGCACAGAAATACTAATCATATTTATCTGTGTTGTAGCAAATACTAATAGAAAGCATTATTTTAATGAGTTATCTCATCAAAAATGTTGTATAACTAATGAGTTAATTAATTTCTATTATTAGATTCTGGGTATATTCACACACAGCAGTGTTTAAACCCATTATTAATGTGATTTTTGCATAATAGCTCCCCTTTAACGTAACTAATGAAATGGTGCTCTTGTTCTCCCTCTCTCTCTCATATTCTTGTTTCCTTAAACTAATAAAACATTTTAGCATGGTATCAGGGCGGAAACTAATGATGAAGTCAGGTTTGTTATCTCAAAATGACTCATATAGCAGATATTGTGCAATCCTCATGAACTAAACACTCCCATCGGTGTTACAGTTTCCCCATCTCCCACCGCACATGCTTTAAGTGTGAATGAGTGTGTCTAGTCTTCATTTAAGCCCTCGTGTAAGTCTAGACTTTTTCTGTAAGGCCAATAAAAGTATAGGATGGTTATGAAGATATTGAAACTGTTAAATCACCCCGCACAGCAAAAATTCCAGTGTTAAATATACAGTGTGATTTTTTTTTGCTGTTGTTCGGTGTTAAAACCTGAGTACATTTTAATGCACAAGTATTAAAGAGCGTATATTTAAGAGTTTTTTTTTTCTTTTCAGTGTCAAACTTTTAACCCAATGTGCAGTGTATTTCCCTCTAGTTATGGGAGGTCCATAACTTTACTCGAACTGGTTCTTTTGGACAAACAGTGATCAAACAAATATGTTTTACTTAAACTATTATATATGTATATATATATATATATATATATATATATATATATATATATATATATATATTAAAATGCAGAGTTTAATGCATTGAAATTATTTCTGAAAAGATTAATTAACATTTAAAAAATTAAAGCTATTTGAGCACTGTTATCTGTCACAGCAATTGATAATGTCGGAAAAAAGGTAATATATTAACACTTTGAAGGGTAACACACACTCCAGTTTAATGTAAGAATAAACTCTTACTGTGTTAAAATGAACTCTGTGAGTAATGCACACATTTCACACTTTAGAAAGTGTTATTTTAACTCCAAAATGGAGGGAGTCATATGTACACCCAAGGAGTGTTAAGTTACTCAAATTGAGTTAAATATACACTGATTTTTTTGCTGTGTGCTAATTTAACCCTTTGTGGGGTAAATACTATTGGAAAAACGCTGGAAGTTATTACAAGACTTTTATGAAATAGAAAGTAATGATAATATTGTAATCTAACTCAATGGAGTAGCCCTATACAGTGAGGAAAATGAGTAGTGAACACATTGTCATGGTTTTTCCAGGGAATAATATTCTAGAGGAGCTGTTAACATGGAATTGAAGCAGATTAATAAACTTAAAAATAAAATAAAACAACACGAACATCTGAAAAATGAGTTGTAATAAGAATGAAATTCCAGAAGGAGAAGCGCTGAACTACTGAAACGTAATTAATACTTTATAAAAGGCTTGTTTAGCGATGTCATCTTATAGACGCCTGACGAATGAAGTCATATGCACTGCTCAGGTGTGAGTTTCTCACAGACTTCAACATAGTGTCAAAATCTTGATACTTCTGTGGGTCTTGTCTGTCAAATCTGAGCATTATTCTGTATTCTCTATTGGGTTCGGTTCAGGTGACTGGCTGGGCCATTCTCCAGCTTGGTTTTCTTTCTCTGAAAGCATCTGAGAGTCTCCTTGGCTGTGTTTTGGATCATTGTCTTGCTGAAATGTCCACCCTGGGTTCATCTTCATCCTCCTGCTAATGCAGATGTTAGACTGAAGCAGCTGAGGAAGGTGCAGAGGCTTGCTGAAGAACTACTGAGAGATTTCAGCTGCTGTCTGGGCTTTCACTACCGAACTACACCTTCCTTTCTTCGTGTGTTCAACACTTTTTCATTTAATTTCTTTACACGTAACTTCATTTGTAAACTAATTAGATTTGTTTTCTTTGCATATCTGGATTTGGTTATCAACATCTGAGGAAATTTTCAAGTCAACAACACCTTTAGAAATATGTTTTCTGAGAAAAATGGTGGCGTGTTCAAGACTTATTTGCCCTGGTGTATCTCTTTTTATTGCTTGATAAAGAGTTCAACTTGCTTGTTGAGGCTAAAGATCAAACTTTTTTTATTTTTAATTTGGTAATGACAAAAAAAAAGCTACGTTTTCTGATGAACAGCAAATTATGATCATATGAAAATTAAGATTTCCATAGTATAATTTATACCTGCACGTTCTCTGATTTTAATTTGGTTGAAGGGGTGCTTGTTGGGCGATTGGAGGAAGGCTAAAAAACTGTTCATGTTGTTTTATGATGTCGCAGAACATCTACTCTCTGGGTGGCACCGTGAAACAATAGTGTTTTTGTATCTTTGGAGATTTTCATATGATAACATATCATGATGTCACGCAGCGGCACTGTCAGATTTATAGCATATATGCTCACAGGAGGAAGAAATCAAAGACTAATCAGTTTCTGGATCAGTTCAGAAATGAAACTCAGCACAGATGAACAATCGACACCACACGCTGATCTCATGCATTAAACTCATCCTGAGGCCAGTTCTCGGGTTGTTCCTGATTGCAGCACTTTATTGGTATGTGCTAACCACTACATACCGAAAAACAAACAAAACAAATGAACGTGGTACAATCAATATAGTCTCACATTGTGTCCTGACAACATTATGGTGTTCCTTTTCATGTTTTATTTTAAACGACAAGCACCAAATAATGTATGCACTATAATAATTAATAATACATTAAATAAATCACAGGAGAAAAGAGAGTCATTTCAACTATGTGCCTTTGTCAGTTTTATTTCAGAAACAGTTTCTATTTCTGCGATGCCGTGGCAGAACAACAGCATAAACGGTAACGCTTTCTTTTATGACCCGCAAAGTACCGCGTAAGTACAGTGAAATAACGGTGTATTTTTCTGTACATATAGTATAAGTATAATGAATGTACGTGTAGGTATAAGGGAACAAACTGTAATACTTGGGTAATAAGGGGGTTACAACCACATATGCAACACGCAAAGTACCGCGTAAGTATATTGATTTTACAGTGTACTTTTCTATAAAGTGCAAAGGAACAAACGGGTAATGTTTGGGTAATAAGGGGGTAACAACCAGATATGTAATGCTTGGATAATAAGGGGGTTACAACCAGATGGACACGGACCAACTGTAGCATTTCAGTAAAGCTTTGCTTATGTTTTTATAGAAAAATGTAGTCTGCAATTTGTCCTTCAATCAATTAAAAATGCTGATGTAGTTTTCTCTGTACTTACTGTTCAAATGAACACTTGTGCATTGAAGTCCAGCTTCTTCCCTCCTTGATCGCTGTAGTTATAGGGTAAATACAGCATTTGCGGGTCGTAAATTAAAGCGAAGCATTGTTTCCTCCTTGTTCCCTGTAGTTAAAGGGTAAACCTTTTTATTTCAAAGGGTAAACCTTTTATTTACTAAACACCCCATATAAAACCCAAGCACTGAATAAGGCTACTATTATTAATGTACTTACGCAGGTGTTTGCAGGTTGCATTAGGTTGTTACCACGCTTGCATCACTCTTTATATGTATACAATATTTAAAGAAAAGTACACCGTAAATGCAATATACTTACGTGGTCCTTTGCGTGTTGAATATTTTATTGTAACCCCCTTATTAAGCAAACATTACGGGTTGTTCCTTTGCACTTTATAGAAAAGTACACTGTAAAATCAATAGACTTACGCGGTACTTTACGTGTTGCATATCTGGTTGTTACCCCCTTATTATCCAAGCATTACATATGTGGTTGTAACCCCCTTATTACCCAAGCATTACATATCTGGTTGTTACCCCCTTATTACCCAAACATTACCCGTTTGTTCCTTTGCACTTTATAGAAAAGTACACTGTAAAATCAATATACTTACGCGGTACTTTGCGTGTTGCATATCTGGTTGTAACCCCCTTATTACCCAAACATTACAGTTTGTTCCCTTATACCTACACGTACGTTCATAATACTTATACTATATGTACAGAAAAGTACACTGTTATTTCACTGTACTTACGCGGTACTTTGCGGGTCGTAAAAGAAAGCATTACGGCATAAACTACTACAATGACCACCTCAGGTACTGATTATGTGCTTCATTCAGTGTTTAATGCCGCCAGTTTGAGTTTAAATACCCTTTTATGACACATTTATTGCCGTACTGAACTGATACTATAGTGGAAGCAGATCTTGTAAATAAAATAACTTGCAAACAAACAGGTAAAACATCAACATCAGCAACCCAGGCTCATTCTGAGAACGTAGTGCCGAGTACGTTTCTGGAAACACCCAATTACAGACACATGAGTGCAGCAAACAGCCAATCAAATGACACATCAGTTCAGCAAACAGCCAATCACACGGCACGAGAGCCAGTTTAATTAACTTCTGGTAAAGATAAAAAAAATTTATCATTAACAAAAAAATGATGGCTTTACTCTCCCTCTCACACACACACACACACACACACACACTCTCTCTCTCTTACACACATACACACCCAGACCCAAACACACCCAAATCATGGCTTGTCATGTACGTTTTGTTGCCCGTAGTAATTTTGTATGTGATTTGTAGACCCTCACGGAATATGCGCGCGCAGATTTCCGCAGATTTTTAGCCCATCGTTGATTCTGTTTATTTACTTGTGTAAATGTGTGTAAATTTATATTTATTCCGTTTTTAAATTAATTTCACAAGTAATATTGACTAAAAGGGAAATATTCATATGATTTATTTACAAAACTGTTTGTAAAGTCATATTTTCTGTCTTTTAGTAGAGATTTTATACGAGATATATATTTGGATTCACACTGTAAGCATTAAATAATAGTTAAAAAGGTGTTACTTTTTATTTCATATATTAAGATTTTAGTTATGATACTCCCAAAATCATTCCGCATAAATCCGCAGATTTTGAACAAAATTTTGCGCAGAAATGGCAAAAAATGTCCGCAGATTCCGTCTGGCCCTAGTGATTTGTCAGCTAAAATAGTATCTGTTTATATAATGTATAAAATCTGCATTAATAATACAAACATATTATGACTGAAATATAAAATTCTCATCAATCTAAAGTCATTTCATATTTTTAATTTGCTGTATTATAAATATTTAAAATCTAAATGAGCAGACGTCCGGGCACCATGGAGGCGTAGTGAGTAGCACGTTCGCCTCACAGCAAGAAGGTCGCTGGTTCAATCCCCGGCTGGGCCAGTTGGCATTTCTGTGTGGAGTCTGCATGTTCTCCCTGTGGTTGCGTGGGTTTCCTCCGGGTGCTCCGGTTTCCCCCACAGTCCAAACACATGCGGTACAGGTGAATTGGGTAAGCTAAATTGTCCGTAGTGTATGTGTGTGAATGAGAATGTATGGATGTGTTTCCCAGAGATGGGTTGTGGCTGGAAGGGCATCCGCTGCGTAAAACAAATGCTGGATAAGTTGGCGGTTCATTCTGCTGTGGCGACCCCGGATTAATAAAGGGACTAAGCCGAAAAGAAAATGAATGAATGAATGAATAAATGAGCAGACATCCATTTTTCGTCCATCATTTGACAAATATATACAAACTATGAGCAAATATGATGGACTATATTGCCATTGGCCTAAATTGTGTACAATTTGCTTAATAATAAAAAACAATATTCACAAAAATATGTATAATTTAAATAGTATGAAGTGGAAAACAGACAAAAAACAGGAAAGCAGCAACACAACATGTCTCACACTCTCTGTACACACAGCGACCTTACGACACCTCTGACACTTGTTTAGCCTATAGCTGTGTCATCTTGCTGAACAGGATTGCTGTTCACTACAGGCTTCAGTGTGAGACGTTCCTTGTTCGACAGCACTTTTAAAGTCAAGTGCTGTCAGCATAAATAACAAACAGGTCCAGCAGGTCTTTTGTAAATGAAACCTTTTCACTTTTGCACTTTCCAAAGCACGAAATTACTCACATGCAGACATCAGTAGAGTAAATACTGCTTTATTAAACATTCGTTCCCAATGCAGCAATGTACATATAATACTACCAATAACTAAAGTCACCAAAACGTCTGAGGCCCCGTTTACACTTGTGCGTTTTAGTTTTAAAATGGCGTTTTAGCATGAAAACGATCCGCGTCCACACTAGCGTTTCTGAACATATCTCCGTCCACACTACTCCACCACAAACGTATATCACGTGACCATTCGCACACTCTGGGCATGTGTGTTCAAGTATAAACAGGAAGCATGTGTCTCGCTCGGCGTTCTAAATAGGGCTTACGCCGCTTGAAACGCGAGCGATTAGCGAGTGCTGGAACAGTAGCTGTAAACGCGAGCGATTAGCGAGTGCTGGAACAGTAGCTTGCCTCTTGTGAATATATGCAGCTGTTGTAGTAAAGGCAGAGTTTAACTGCACAATGGCACCTAAAACGGACAATAGTGCAAACAACACTCCCATTTCTGTGTCCATGTTGTTGTTTACAGTGAAGGCTGGTCTGCCGTCTTCATTATAGTCATGTGATAGGGGCTTGACGAATAAGGGAAGGATACGCAATGACCCAAAAGCCCCAATCGAGTAGCGAATCTCAGCACCACGCCTCCGTTTTCAGACGTCTCCGTTTCCCCCATCCACACTGAGACGGAGCAGCAGCGCTTTAGAATGAAAACGGCCTCTCCAGCGCTTCCTAATCGCTCCGTTTACAGCACTCCAAAACTCCGGCGTAGTGTGGACGGATGGCGTAACCGTAGCAAAACTTATACGTTTTAAAACGAAAACACATTAGTATAAACGGGGCCTTAAACAACAGTGCAGGTTTCTGACAGTGACATATGTCACACCCGAGGGCACAACAGACCTAGATATGTCAGGTTATTGCATAACACTTAGTAGATATTCTCTTCAAAAATGCTTCTCCTACCTATCATCTGCAGCATCGTCACTTACCCACACTCATGACTTGTGCTGCTTGTTTAAACTGCTTACTTAATATGAGTTGAACCAACACAATTCTTAGCTTTTTGAGGGAACAACTTAACTGGTTTATGTTGAAAAGCATGTTGTCTTGTTTTCAGAAATAATGAGTCAAAATTAAGTGAGTTTTGTCCTTAAAGCAAAATAACGTGCCAATAGGATAAGCAAAACAATCTTGTTTTCGCTTTGACGTAAGACTTTTTTTTTTTTGAGTGTAGTGAACAAGCAATTACATTTTTAATGTAAAATACTGGGTTTCACACAATCGATTTGTGTTTAGAGAACATGAAAACATTAAGTTAACGCAGGAGTTTTTACAAATTTAAGCAGATTGAACACAAAACAATTAAATTCTCATCTCATTTTCTTTCACTTATCCGTGGCCGGGTCATGGGGGCAGCAGTCTCAGGTGTGAACTCCAATCTTCCCTGTCCCTAGACACTTTTTCCAGCTCCTTCGGGGGATCCTGAGGCGTTCCCAGGCCAGCCGAGAGACATAGTCCCTCCAGCAAGTCCTGAGTCTCTGAGTCCTCCTCCCAGTGGGACAAGGCCTGGAACACCTGCCTCGGTAGACGTCCAGGAGGAATCAAAATTAAATTCCTCTTGATGTTGAGGATCAGCGGCTCTACTCCGAGCTCCTCCCAGGTGCCACTCTGCGAAGGAAACTCCTTTCAGCCACTTTTATCTGAGATCTTGTCCTTTCAGTCATGATCCAAAGCTCATCACCATAGGTGAGAGTAGGAACGTAGGTTGACCGATAAATTTAGAGCTTTGCCCTTTGGCTCAGCTTCTTCTTTATTACAACAGACCGGTACATCAACCACATTACTGCTGCCGCTGAACTGATTCGCCTGTCAATCTCATGTGCCATCCTTCCCTCACTCCTGAACAAAACCCTAATTTACTTGAACTCTTCCACCTTCTCCAAGTCAACAAAACACATGTGAACTTGCTGGGCATACTGCAATGAACCCTTGAACACAGGGTGTATCTCATCCACTCACACTGCTTTGCCACTGCGGAGCTTGCAAACTCCCATAGTGACTTCAGCTTGGGTGATGGTGAGTCCAGCCCTGCATCCCCAGCCTCTGCTTCCTCAATGAAAGACATATCAGCAGGGTTAAGGAGATCCTCAAAATATTCTTTCCACTATGCGACAACATCCCGAGTCGAGGGCAACAGCTTCCCACTTCCACTGTAAATGGCGTTGGTGTGGAACTGCTTTCCCTTCCTGAGGGGCCGGACAGCATGCCATCATTTCTTTGAGGCCGAACGATAGTCTTCGTCCATGGTTTCCCTGAACTCTTCCCAGGCCCATGTATTTGCTTCTGCAACTGTCTGGGCTTCAGCACGCTTGGCTTATTGGTAACCATCAGCTGCCTCAGGAGTCTTACAAGCTAACCAAGCCTGGTAGTACTCTTTCTTCAGCTTGATGGCATCCCTTACTTCCGGTGTCCACCAATGGGTTTGTGGATTGCCACAACGACAGGCACCACAGGCCTTAAAGCCACAGCTTCTTACGGCTGCATCAACAGTGGAGTCGGAGAACAGGGACCACTCTGTCTCAATGTCTCCAGCCAGCCTCCCTCAGGATTTGGTCAAAGCTCTTCTGGAGGTGAGAGATGAAAATCCTGTGGCTGAACCAGACGTTGCCAGAGGACCCTCACAATACATTTGGATCTGCCAGATCTGTCCAGTTTCCCCTCTGCCAATTGTGGGATCAGATCACAGCTCTGCCCCTCTCTTTTCCCGAGACATACAGCAGCTACGCGAATTATTCTCTTTATTCTCTATTTCCACCTGGGGATACTCATCCCGAGGCCCCGAGAGACTATGCAGCGCCACGGATGTGATCCAGACCCGCGACGAGACGATTCCAAGGCTCCATAATCCTGGACCAGGCCGTATCCTGAGCAGCTGCTTGGCGGAATAGCAAGCAAGAGATGGATTCCTGTGACCCTCCAAGGACAGACGAGCCTCAAGTTCTCCAGCCTCCGGCGCCTAGACTGCAGCTAGAGCTGCGCACCGATGGATTACTCTTCAGTGTTTGGACTCTAAGTAGTGAATATTAAACAACACAGAACTAAACTGAACTGAACTCCAACACTAATAACTGGACTGACACTGTTTCAATTTACTATAACCTTCTATGTGAAGCTGCTTTGACACAATCTACATTGTAAAAGCGCTATACAAATAAAGGTGAATTGAATTGAATTGAATTGAGACATACAGTCAGAGATCAGATGATATTAACACAAAGTGGATCATCGACCTCTGGCTTAGAGAGTCCTGGTGCTATGTGCACTGATGGACTTATGCTCAAACATGGTGATATGGACAAGCTGTCATTAACACAGAAACCCAACAAAAGAACACAACTCTGATTCAGATCAGGGAGGCCGTTTCACCCAATCACACCTCTCCGGGTATCACGGTCAATACCCACATTAATGTTGAAGTCCCCCAGTAGAACAAGCGAGTCCTCAGTCTGAGCACCTTCCAGCACTCCTCCCAAGGACTTGAAGAAGGCCGTGTACCCTTCACTCGTGTTTTGCCCGTAAGCACAAGCTACAGTGAGAGACTGATCACGACCCAAAGGCACAGGTGAGCAACCCTCTCGGGAAAAACTCCAACACATAGAGGCTAAGTTGTGGATTTATAAGCAAGCCCAAACCAGTTTGCAACCTCTCAACATGGGAAACTCCAGAGTAGAAGACAATCCAGCCCTTCTCAAGAAGTGAAGTTCCAGAGGCCAAGCTGTGCATGGAGGTGAGCTCGGCTATCTCTAGTCACTACTGTTTAACATCCAGCACAAGCTCGGGCTTCTTCGCTCCCATTGAGGTGACATGTAATGTCCTGAAAGCCAGTTTCTGTGCCTGACGATCGAGTTGTTGATGTTGTCCTGGCTTTTGACCACCACCCTTTCCACAATGCATGAGCCCCTTACAGATTTCCATGCAGGTGGTAGACCCGCAGGAGAATTGTCCCATATCATCTCTTTGGCTGGGAGGTGGCCTGGTGCAATAATTAACTTGTCCAATTATGTACAGCAGTCTCTCCCACCTGCAGCCTGAGAGCAGATCAGCCCTCTGCGTACCGACAGCAAATGATTTAGCACCGCAAGTGTGAGGTGTTTCCCTTGTACAGTCAAACTGATCTGCTTCTCCTTTGTTTTAAATTTAACAATTTAATTTGACCCTTTATTCTTCTCTTGTTCACAATCAGAGAGATTTTAGTGACAGTTTCGGAACTTGCCTTTGGCTGGGTGGTGGCCTGGCGCAATGATTAAGTTGTCCCCCCCAAAAAACGAAAGAATTGTGTTGTTTCGGCTCAATTTAAACACGTAGTTTGAATAAACAGCAAATGTAGAATGCATCTGAGTAGAGCGATGATGATGATGATGATATATTCAAACATTTTGAAGAAAAACGCAACACTTGCTTTGGTTTTTCATACCTGGTAATCATTACAAAACAATTATTTACACAAAAACAAAGCTTAAAACCTGAGCGTACATTAAACATTAACACTATTCATTTGGTGCTCTGCAAGCACAAGTTATTCCTTCTGGAAATGCAAATTTAGTTCACCATTTGTGTAACAATAGAAAAAACACATATTCCCTCATTCCATTTGTCCTGAATATGTCACCCAGCATCCCTTACCTTTCAGGATTGTGTATTAAGCTTTAATAGAGTATTTCATTGGCAAGTAATAAAACAGTAAATAAAGGGTCCCACTTAATATTAAGTGTCCTTAACTAATATGTACTTACACCGAAATTAATAATTCATTACAATGTACTTATTATGTAAATACATGTTTTACATCGTACTTCTCCTTGATTAAATACCTGTACATAAATACATCTGTAGTTAATTTCTGTAATTACATTTGTAAATACACTGTTGACCATCCTTTACATCTTAACCCACCCTTAAACCTACCGACACCACCAAACTTGTCCTTAACCCAACCCAACCCAACAAGTGCACGTTATGAACACAGTAAGTACACTGTATTTATTTTTTGATGGAAGTACATAGTAGTTAAGGACACTTTATATAAAGTGGGACCAAATAAAGAGTCTACTAGTGTTCAGTTCATCAGTAGAAATCAATGCAAAAATTTTCATTGCCTATAACTTCTGTGCGCGTAACTTGAATAAAAACTAAGAATGCGCAAACTCTGATTTGCTTATGTAATGAATGAACACACTGTTGACTGAAAAATCTAAGGATTTACTCAAAAAGATTAACTAACCAACATAACTATCAAAAACGAACCAACATTAATCTTTATATAAGCTGCTGCATGGCACTCAGTGTTGCCAACTTAGCGACTTCGTCATTATATTTTACGACTTTTTAAACCCACTTAGCGACAAAATTTTCAAAAAAGCGACTAGCGACAAATCTAGCGACGTTTTTTGGTGTTACTGGAGATTTTTACTGACTCTCGTATGTCCATACTGTACTGTTCCTACTACAGCAAATGATTTAGCACCGCGAGTGTGAGGTGTTTCCCTTGTACGGGCAAACCGATCAGCTTCTCCTTTGTTTTAAATTCCACAATTTAATTTGACCATTTATTCTTTTCTTGTTCACAATCAGAGAGATTTTAGTAGCAGTTTCGGAACTTAAGTTTATTACGTCTGAGAGATTACTAGGGATGGGAGATACCAATATTTTTGTTTCCGATGCGATAACAAGTATTTCAAGACAAGTATCATCGATATCGATACTTAAATCGATACTTATCAATACTTAAATTAAATATTTTATAGTGATTTTTTTAAGCTTATTGCTTTCTGATATTAATCAGTTTCTCGGTTTTTGTGAAGGAACAACAGAATGTTGATTTTTTTTTCCCCTTTAGCTGATTACTTTTACGATAACTCCAGATTATACTTCGTTTACGTTCAGTCATGATGTTGACAGCTCCGCTCTCGAGATTAACAACCCGTGCTAGGTGTGTGTGTGTGGTGTCTGTACCACTGTGCCGTGAGCTAACGCTGACCTATTAATGGAGATACAGCGGAAGAATATTATAGTTCCCATTCGTGTTCCTATTTAAGTAAATATTTATATAATATGCAGCACTTTAATTGTTTAGATATTCTAAAATCTCTGATCATTTAATAAGAAAAAAAAAACAGAAACGATCGATACTTTTAATTATGGATCGATCCTTTTGATACATTCCCAGTATCGAAAATATCGATACTTCAGGATCGATCGCCCCACCCCTAGAGATTACTACAAATTCCCAACACATCTATACCGATATACTGTATTCAAACTGCAATAAATTTAGTTAAATTTACATGCTTACATAAAGCGTAGTGCAAATATAAACATCTCCTTATTAACCATAGGCTGTTAAACAAACAGAAACGGTTGGACGTGATGACATCAGTAATAAGCAAATTGACATATGACGTAATCTAGCAACATTTAGCGACTTCAGGCAGAGCTTAGCGCCTTTTCATTGGAAATAGTTGGCAACACTGAAAGCGCTGTTCATTCATTAGATGATTGGATCACAGCAGATGC
>CAIGQQ010034366.1:0-12311 GCA_903798035.1 Danio albolineatus
CATCCATCCATCCATCCATCCATCCATCCATCCATCCATCCATCCATCCATCCGCCTTTCCATCCATCCATCCATCCATCCATCCATCCATCCATCCATCCATTTTGAATGAAGAAATAAAAGCTTCCACACTGTAAAAAGTGAATAGTTGCCTTTACTTTAAAAAAGTGAGTAAACCGACTGATTTTAAAGTGATTTAGTTGATTTTACTTAAAAGTGAGTAAACCTGAAAAACGATTATGTAAATTAACCAGATGTAATACACATAATACACCTAATTTTATACTGTTGTTCCAACACAAATCCATTAAGTTCAATTAACAAATTCAACTGGGTTAAACATAAACCTATTAAGTTGTTCCCAAAAAATCTCTATATTTGTTTTTTCAGCTCATTTTGAATAAGTAGTTTGAGTTTCTGAGTGTGTGCCAGTGCTCAAAGAAAATAAATATTAGCATATATTCTTCATTCTAGCCATTATAAATATCGAAATAAATGCTTTCCACACTGTAAGACCAGAAACTATCTCACTATGTTCACTTATTATACTGATCAGCTATCAGAATTGGCCCAAACCCCCCCACCTCCCTTGCGTTCCCTTAATTAATGTGTTTTTCTGACCGCTTCAAAACCTGAACCACAGTCTCCTTCACAACCACGAACGTGCATCGCTGCTAATTATGCAGCCAATGACATCAGCTGGAAATTAGGAGAGCGCCGTGTATGCTAATTAAGAGATGAGAGATTGTCATCGACTACTTTTTAAAAGGGCTAATGGAGAATTTGGCACGTAACTTAGGTTAACCAACGCAAAGCCTGGCTCCGGCGCAATGAATTATTTTATCTGCAGATATTGTTTTAGTATCACTTACAGGGTCCGAGAGGAGCATTTTATTACTTTAGATGCGCCTAGACTTAATACAGTTATGTTTTATGACGGTATTTCATACAAGACGTGAGTCAACAGTTGACAGTGAGAGTATGGAGCTGTAAAATGAATGTGGAGCTGCTCTTGGGGGCGTTTGTTCACCCTTTTTTTCCTGAGTGCAGTTTTAAAGAACTTCTCATTTGTGCGTCTGGCTTGAAACGGATCTCTTGGGAAACGAAAATAGCACTTTGAACTTTAAACTGGATTGCTGGTATCAGCGGGAAGCAGAGCTCGGCGTAACACGCTATACGTCTTAATATGTGGTAATTAGTTCCCTGTAGTTTCATTAATTGATTCACGGGTGAATAGCCGCAGCTCCGAGAAGACAAGTGAATCTGTTTTCCTGGAGCAGACGTGAGGCGAGAGCATGACAAATGCAGATTTCGGACTCGATCCTGACTAATACGTTTTTTTTCTAGTCTAATACTCTTGCACTGTAAAAAAAAAAGCAGGGTTCCACGTCATACGTTCTCTGTAAAAAAAAATTACTTGACCAAATGTCATGACTACAAATGTTTTTTTCATGTTAATTTAACTTGTTTCAAATAAGTTTAGAGATGCTCCGATCAGCATTTTTGGCGCCGATCACCAATTACAGATCACCAAGATCATGATCTGCCGATTGCTGATCACACAATGGCAGAGGAAAGGGAATCTTTTATCTATGATCTAGCAGAGTTTGCACCAACACAGTTTTACATCTGTTACTAGTAACAACAGAATAGTCACTATTACAGTAATAAATAAAAACTAGTATCTATTTCGTAAGTACTAGTATCTAATGAATATGTACTAGTATATATTTATTAATTACTAGTATCTAATAAATAAGTACTAGTATCAAATGAATAAGCACTAGTGTTAAATAAAATAACCTAGTGTCTAATGAATAAGCTCTAGTATATTTTTAGAAAGCACTAGTATCTAAAAAAGAGGCGCTGTCTAATAAATAAGTACTAGTAGTTAATGGAAAAGATACTAGTATCTAAAAAATAAGTTCAAGTAACATGAAAATAGATACTAGTTTGGGCTATACTGTAGATTAAATGTCAAAACGGCTTGCCATGCATGCAGAGCAAACTGGAGAGTGTGCGCCACACACGGCAGGCCAGGGAAAGCTGCGTCTCTCATTGCTTCCTGCATGTTTTTGACGTTGTCTGTTAAAATTGCGTGGATTTTTTTCTCTTTAGATCCTCCGTGAATAAAACATGCCGCTAAATGCGTTCATCAAAGCCTCCGCAGAACGTGACCCTGTGAAATCCTGACAGTGTAGCACAATGTTGTGTCTTTCGAAGTTTAGGTCAATAAAGTGTGCAGTTAAGCTTGGACAGGCGTCTGCATTCCACATATCACAGGTTGTTCGTCGAGGCAAATGAATTCCATAATTCTGAACGCGATTTCTTTCCACCTCGTACTGTCGCTGCTGTATGGTTCATGCCGTTTAAATGCATCACTCACAGTCGGCTGGATGAGGGATTGGGATGTTGTTGGCTTGTATGGCGTGTTCTAAGATGCCTAATCATGTTAGTGGTGTTAAAAATGCCGTTGTTTGTTTCCCTTTTTTTTGATATGCGCTTTTGGGGTTAGCCGATCAAGTTATTTTTAGCCAATATCGGCCAATCGTGATCGGTGCCCGATCAATTGCAGCATCACTAAATACGTTATTCAGGTTTCAAGTTGAGACGACTAGAGAAGTAAATTTGATTGATTCCACTAAAAAGAATGAATGAATGACTATATATCGTTATTTACAATATTATTCCCTTAACTGTTACCATTTTAAACTATCTAGAGTAGATTTAGTTGACTAAAATCTTATAAAATTTAGTCGACTGAAACTAAAAGGATTCTGAAGACTAAAATATGACAAACTAAAATGGATTTTTAGTCAAAAGACTACGACTAAAACTAAATCTAAAGGAAAGTCATGCAACCACGGGGAGAACATGCAAACTCAACACAGAAATGCCAACTGACCCAGCCAGGGCTCGAACCAGCAACCTTCTTGCTGTGGGGCGATAGTGCTACCCACAACACCACTTTGGCGCATAATAATAATCATAATTATAATAATAATAATAATGCGCCACGGTGGTGTAGTGGGTAGCACGATCGCCCCACAGCAAGAAGGTCACTGGTTCGAGCCTCGGCTGGGTCATTCAAAGTAAAAAGTTTCAATAGCCAGAGGGAGATTAATGACAACACACACTTATATTCACTAACCACGAACACCAAATAGAACTGCGGTATTTTATTTTGTTAATATCTTGCGGGCGAAAAGTTTGTTGTAAGGCATGTACAGAGTAAAATATCACTGAAAATGTATTAGTAATGCCTTACAGTACTGCGTTACAGGGAAAAGTAATACGTTACTGTAATACATTACTTTTGTAACGCGTTACTCCCAACACCGTTTATGATATACTGTAAATAAACAATGCATATCTCATTTTTGGTCTTCAATGGAAGAGCTGTATTTGATATCTTAATAACACTTTTATTTAATTTTACAAGTTACAAAACACAATTAAATGCATCATTTACAAGATAGAGAATACAATGAGTCAACCAGTTTAATCACACTTACTCATACTTGCTGGATAGCAGGCCAGATTCACCGTCAGGCCACCGGTGCTCCCTATGGCAAGTCCGTCCATGCATACTTCAATAGTCTTTTCAGATCCTTCCTTTAACAAACGGTCGAGGAATCCTCCGTTGTAAGCGTGTAGATTTCAGAAGCACTCCTCAGAGGGAACACAGCACAAGGCTGGGCTGTAATGCTGAGGCATTTCTGCAGAAATTAACCTCAACCACTGACTCTCTGGTTCATCTGCACACTTCCAGTAATATCCAGCTGAGCACAGTGCTCTTCTCTGTGTTGCCAGATGTAGCTGACTGATTCCAGTTTAAACCCTTTCCAAAAGGTTTTTACCTGCACAATCGAATTCAAAACCGCCCAATATGGCAACCTTTGCTCGCCACTGTTGTTTGTGGGCGGGGTTGGGGGTTTCGAATCTTCCCCGGTCTGCGCGCGCACAAATGGGTGGGGCTTGTGTTTCATATTCACGTCATGCTGAAACGGCTAAAGACTCGTAAGCACTGCGATTCGTTTGAGGAACTATGAGTCGACTCTTCTATAGATGAATGAATAGTTTTAAACACTGTGCACTTTCAGATTTAAGCCTTAGCTAAACATTTCACTTCACTTAGAGCTGTGTTACACACTGCATGCAAGCTCATTTTCAAAAACCCATAATAGGGGCTCTTTAAAGCCGCCAAAATGTGCTGCTATACTGTTCTAAAGGTATGAGTAAGATTTTTTTTAGATTCCTGTAGGTTTCTGTAGGTTTCCAATTTTTTTATAAGTGTGACCTTCCGATATCAATCTTTCCCAATTACTATTTTCTAACTATAATTATAACGAACTAACCAACCAACTAACTAAATAAACAACAAACAAACAAACACAAGCATCACAGCTTCCCACAAACTCCATTAAAAACACAAAAATATGTATTTTTCCATTCTATATCTTTGCCTTTTTCATACATCATCATGTGTAAAATTGTCAGATTGTTTCATGGCCGTTCGGTCTGCGCATCTTTATTTAAATTGATTCTGGTCCTCAATGCACAGACTAAATCAGAATACAACTATTCATAATTCTGAAGAGTTTAATTATTAATAATGTTACACACATATGTTTGTGAATACGTCATTATGACATTGAGTTTGTTTGGTGAATCTTAAAAAATACAGTAATCTGCCTCTTTTATAAAACAAGCTCAATAATGCAAATATACTCTGGGATACACATCGTGACGTTTTTATTTTGTGGTTTCTTGATATTATAATATATTATTACACCCTAAAAGTAACTAATTGCTCGTTTTACGGTGTATAGTGGTCAGATTAGTTTTATTTTTTATTTTTCTGCCATATTTGTTATGGATAAGCCGTTCTGTCTGAAAGGTAAAGGTTGTTAGAAGATGCCAGAACTGATTTGGATTTGATGTTAAGCACATTACTTGGCAAAATAAATCCATACAATAACAGAAAAAGTACTGGCAGCTCCGGTATACCATAATTTATATGAGCAACCCAGACAAATTTATCATTCAGAACTACAAAAATGTCAATAAAAATCACTTTGTAAAACCTTTCAGCATCAAAAGCTGTCGGAGCTGAGATCAGGTTGCATAATGCAGTTTGAAAGTGTGAATAAATGGGAAAAGGCTAGCAAAACTACACTCTAAAATATTCTGGGTTGGTAAAACTTAGTGTTGGGTCAAATGTGGATAAATGCAACAGTTAGGGTTAAAAACTGAACAAATGAACTAAATATTAAGTTTGTCCATATTTTATTTAATTTTATTAAATTTTATTTTATTATTATTTTTTTATTAAATAATTTTTTTCATTTGTTTTATTTTATTTTATTAATTTTTTTAGTTGTTTTATTTTATTTTATTGTCCTTCAGTTTTGTCCCTTTATTCATCAGCAGTCGCCACAGCGAAATGAACCACTAACTATTCCAGCATATGTTTTACGCAGCGGATGCCCTTCCAGACACAACCCAGTACTGGGAAACACTCATACACCATGGCCACTAAGGTAGTTTATTTAATTCACCTATAGCGCATGTGTTTGGACTGTGGGGGAAACCGGAGAACCCAGAGGAAACCCACGCCAACACGGGGAGAACATGCAAATTTTATGTTCTCTATATTTAGTTTAGTTTAGTTTAGTTTAGTTTAGTTTAGTTTAGTTTAGTTTAGTTTAGTTTAGTTTAGTTTAGTTTAGTTTAGTTTAGTTTAGTTTTATTTATTTATTTATTTATTTTTGAAATTGTATTTTATTTATTTATTTAACGATTTTTTATTTATTTATTTTCTTTTATTATATTTTATTATTTTTATTTTTATTTATTTATTCTTTTATATTATTTTCTTTTATTATTTATTTATTTATGTATTTTTATGTATTTTTTATATTATTTTATATTAATTTTTTTTTTACTTTTTAAAATTATTTAGTTAATGTACTTATTATTGAAATTTTGTTGATTTATTTATTAATTTTTATTTATTATTTTTTAAATTAAATTTTATTCTATTTTATTATTATTTATTTATTATATTTATTTTTTATTTTAGATTATTTTATTTTGTTTATTTATTTATTTATTTTTGGTGGGGGGGTATTTTATTAATATATAACACCAAACCAGACAATATATCACTTTAAACTATGAAACATGTTAATAAAAGTCAGTTTTTCAAACTTTGCCATGTTAAAAATGTTCCCACAAATGTTCATTCAAATGCATAAATAGTTTTTCTCTTTCATTTACAGTCGATTAATGTTCATTTTGGCTTTCATAATATGCATTCTTACCACTGAATCCGAAATGTTCGTAATTTTTGCACATTTAAAAAATAAATTCAACCTTTTATTGTGTGAGTCGTATTGCCACACTGACTCCGAAACTTTCGTCTGTTTTAAAAAAATTGAACCAGGTTTGATTTTATTTGATTTTAATTATTGATATATTTTCCGCTTTTCACATCCGAAAAGCGTTTTGAGAGGTGTTTTGACAGTTCAGAGTCACCATACAAGCCAAAAGCTAAACCCAGAATGCCTCATTTGAGCTACAGATAACTTTATGACAAACACAGAGCATAAAATAAAGACAGAATGTGGTGGACAGTTGAGAACCCCTATATGCTGGATTCAGTAACTGACGCATCTCTCCCCTGATGCTGTTTGGGTTGCGTGCGTGCGTGCGTGTGTGTGTGCGTGCATGTGTGCGTGCGTGCGTGCGTGTCCCCATACATTTGACGTACTGCCCATAGACATTATAATAGAAAGCATGGTCTGCTCTCGTTCTGTTACTTCGACACGTCAATGCAGCCACAATCTATTATAATTTGTATAGGTACTGACAATCTCTGTTCAGGATTTGTTTACGATTTGTTTATGTACGTAAATGTGTGAAGTATCAGAAGCAATTCATCAAAAATCCACAGATTTTATTAAATAAACTTTGCATTTGGGGATAATCACAGCGCAGTTCTTTGACCTCTCCTTCCACTCTATTGTATGAACACAATACTGTAGGCTATGCAGCATTAAGAGAGGAGAACAAAGCATCACTGCTTGAATTGACTTCGAAATGTTTCGCGTTATTTCGATAATGGATTAGTTAATACGCATCAGACTCAGCAAGGTTTGTTTACATGGCAAATTTCTTATGAATATGAAAACCAGGCATATGAAAATTATGGACTTCAGTGCACAAAGACCATAACCTCTTAGGGCTTAGTGGCCACATGTGTGGACAGCACATTTTAGCTTGTATGTCCACAATTGTATATGTTGAATGTTTTATATTGTATTACAGACATACAGTTTCATCCTGCAGCTGTTTTGTGGCATATGAAATGACCCAAACACTATTTTTAACTGTTCAAAATGGGCAAAAAATGTAGTTTTTACTTTCTGATCGTCAAAACATGTTCAAAAAATATGTGTGTACACTCAAAAAAATAACTAATTGGATGAACTCAGTTTAAGTGAGGGCAGGATTTCCATCCAATACATTTGTTTAGCACCAACTAAATTTTTTTTTACACAATTAAATGCAATTGAGTTGGTCCAACGTGACTTTATCAAATAAAAGTTTGAATACATCTGTATTTTTATTTAACTGAAACTCAAAGGTCTGACAATATCATGTATGTCTATTATGTGTGATAAATTTCAAAGTCTCTTTGCTTTATTTGAAGTTATCCTAAATGAACTAAAAGAGACATGTTTAGCATATTTCATGAGTTACGTATACAGTTGATTGAGACCTCAGTTAATTAAGCTGCCAACACTCAAAGCATGGGTGCTTCTGCAAGGTGGTGATCTCAAAACCCAAAGCATTACATGAAACTTTTCAACTCTTCAAACTAAAGTGAATATCTTTCTATTAACTTTAAAACATATTTACTTTTATTAAAGATTTATTTTTATTATCAACATTTCCCTCTCTTAATTCAATCCCATGCAAAGCATGCTGGGGACTACAAATCCCCTAACCAGGTAATTGGACCAACACAATTCCTTCATGTTGTCCAACACAAAATGCTTAAGTTACCTTAAAGGCTGATAAATTTAAGTGGACTGGACATAAAACAAATAAATTAGCCAAATAAAAAAAGTTCAAAATATTATAATTGAGTTGTTTCAGCTCATTTTAAACAGGTAGTTTGAACAAGCAGCAGTAATCATTTTTTGAGTGTTATTTGTTATTAGCCACAAGTCCACATATACGGACATCATTTTTCTCTAAAAGTACATCATATCAAAAGATAATACTTAGGTTTTATTCTAATTAGGTTCCAATAAGCCCAAATAGCAAAGAGAAATAAAAAAAATGCATGTATAAAAACAGCTTGGGCCTTAAGAGGTTTTAAGCCCAGTTCCACACCAGGTTTGGATTAAACCGAATCCAGCTATATTTCTCTCGGTTTGTCAAGGCAGTGGTGGTTATTTTAATATTTTCATTAACACATCTCGTGTGTTAGACTTGTGTTTTTATTGTAGAGATATTAAATTTTTGTGATCCTTTTAAGATTGTGGTTATTTTGCTGTGTTTCTTTCTCATTTGTTTGATTTATTCCCCATTTGTTCAGCATTTTCCCCCTCATTTGGCTGCAGCTAGTGTTAATGTTTTCGATTACGGAACAGATCTGAGCTTATGTTTCGTGCTGTGTGAATGTGCCGAAAAGACTGGGCATGATAGTGTAAGACAATCTCTCTCTCTCTCTGACCGGGTAAGCAGATTATACAGTCAAATTCAAACTATGATCATTTCTTTCACAGAAAACACTCCGATTACAAACAGCTTTCAAAACAACTCAAATAATCAGCCAAGCACCCGTTCTGTTTCAAACACTGTGGTTTTTCTATTAAGAAATACTAAAAGCAAGCGGCATTTGATGTGTGTGTGTGTGTGTGTTGATGAAGTCATCTTTTCGGCTGACTGGGGAGGACAGCAGGAATGTTTACTGGAGACACACACACACACACACATACACACACACACACACACACACACACACATAGAGGTATGCAGTCGAGTCTATCTTTAGATACAGAACTCTATTACTCTGACACACACCACACACACACTGACAGACAGAAAAGATCCATCTCGATTCAGATCTGATTTGTAGTTTTAACAAAAGTTTACGAAACATGGATTGAAAGATATTTAATAAAATGTTGAATAGAGGCAAACAAATTAAATATATATATATACAGTTGAAGTCAGAATTATTAGCCCTCCTGAATTATTAGCCCCACTGTTATTTTCCTCCAATTTCTGTTTAAAGGAGAGAAGTTTTTTTTCAACATATTTCTAATCATAATAGTTTTAATAACTCTGTGCTTTCGTTTTATTTAGGCATGAAACACTTTGAAATTGTTATGCATGAGCTTATTGTTGGGGTATTTCCGTGCCACTGCGTGTTTGTCTCTCTCTCTCTCTCTCTCAATTCACTTCAATTCAATTCAATTCAATTCAATTCAATTCAATTCAATAGTTGCTTTACTGGCATGATAAATGTTACAAATGTATTGCCAAACAGTTATAAAGTTTACATAAAAATAAAAGAACATACATATGTAATTAAAAAAAACACAGTAAACACAGTAAATAGTAAAAGTAAAAAAAATAATAATAATGATTATAGATATATACATATATTATTTTCCAAAATATATTATTATAATTTAATACATGATATTATTATTCAATATATCATATTATTCAATATATCATATCATCTTTCTCTCCCTCGCCCTGCTCTGCTCCTGTTTCCACATCGCCCTGCCCTAGTTGGACGTGCTGCATGCGTGCACGGTGGTTGGTGCTCTGAGAACGCAGCATCTTTTGAAAAGGAGACCGATGGAGTCAGATCGCAGGGGGAGAGAAGAAGAGCTTTCCAAAGAATGTGTTGTTCATGTTTAAAATCAGTTGTAGTGAATTCCTGTTGAACTGAAATTGGGAACTTTAAGGTGCTCTCCAACTTTCTTCTCTCCCCTCCTTGTTGTGACTGTCACGAATATTTATTAATATAAATGTATAACTATAAAAACGGCGGGATTCCCTTTCCTTTTCATTACAGGTGCCGTCGGTCCTCCTATGCAATCCTCAAAACAGTCATATAGCGATGTGTGACTATCAGCTGACGCGCTCCATAGTGATAAATAGACGCTGTTTCCCAAACGGATTCTGTACACGCAATTTTGAAGCACAGCGTTCAAGTGTTCAAGTGTATACTGGGTGCGTGTTTGCACAGACATATACACATAATCAATAATAATAACATCTAAGGATGTCGATCTTGATGTTTTTTTTTTTTTCAAACACAACTAATTTTGTCCTTAATGAGCAGAAAACGTTAGGAAAGCAATAGAATGTTTACATTATAACGATAGATGTGTGCATTGTTAAAGTGACGCCTCTGTTATTTAATGTAATCAAACAAAAAATCGAAATAAACAGATTCATTCATCGCTCTTTATTCAGAATGTGTGAGTTATACAGTGAGAAAAAAGATTAATGAGATTTGATATAGGGTTGTTATCCCTTATTATGGTGGGTGTATGCCTTATTTTCACATCCCAATGGTGACAGGTATGAATATTTGACTAGATATTTTTCAAGATGCTAGTATTCAGCTTAAAATGACATTTACAACTAGGTTAATTAGGCAAGTTAGAGTAATTAGGCAAGTCATAACGATGGTTTGTTCTGTAGTCAATTGAAAAAATAATATTGCTTAAGGGGGCTAATAATATTAACCTTAAAAAGGGTTTTAAAATATAAAAACTGCTTTTATTCTAGCTGAAATAAAACTAATAAGACTTTCTCCAGGAAAAATATTATAGGAAATACTGTGAAAAATTCCTGAATCTGTTAAACATCATTTGGGAAAATTTGAAAACGAAAAAAATCACAGGAGGGCGAATAATTTTGACTTATTTATTAAAAATTGTACATAAAATAAATGTTACTGAACAGTTTTAATAGAAAATGCTGTTTACTTACTATCTTTGCACATCTAATTGCCTTTCTTTGTAGGCTTTTGCAAAACTTTCTATAGCAGTTAGTGAAACTCCAGTGTTTTTCAAGGTAATTTACTGCAGAAAAATCGAGGGAAAAGCACTCAGGGGTATTTGGTTGTTTTAGAGTTGTGGGACGGTCGGGTGTTTTATAGTGTTTGTGCCTCCGAGGTCGTGGCTTTCTGCTGTTTGTTCTGCGTTTATGAGCTTGACTTTGGGATCTGGGCTCAGCATGTGAAGCAGTGGGTGAGGATGGGGCGATGTGGGCTTAAAGGGGACCTATTATGCCCCTTTTATACATAATGTAAAATAAGTCTCTGATGTCTCTAGGGTGTGCGTGTGTAGTTTCAGCTCAAAATACCACACAAATAATGTTTTACTCTTTAAATCTGACCCTTTTTGGCTTTGATCCTAATTGTGGCGTTTTGGTGACTGTCGCTTTAAATTCAAATGAGATTGTGCTGCTTTTAAAAGAGGGCGGAGCTACAAATGCCTTTGTGTCAGCATAGTGGCAGATTCAAAAACAAGACTAACACCCTATGCTAATGAGGGAGAGATTGTCACCATGGGGCGGGGCTTTCCTCCTCTGATGACACGTACAAATGGAGAGTGTCAATCAAAGTGTTTCTGCAGACTGTTTTATTTAGTCTGATTATAAAGAATAAAACTAATAAATGCTTACCAATAGAAGCTGGTCATACTCGCATGCTGTTGCCACACAACTGTCTTTAAACCTCTTATAAAAGTGATTTCTTTTTTTGCATAATAGGTCAATTATATCACAACATGGTTACACTTTAATTCAAGGTGACAGTTACAGTTACCACTAATATTACTAGTAATTACTACTAAATAGTAATTACTTTAGTAATTACTACAAAAAATTACTTGTATAGTAATAATTATTAGTAATATTAATTAATAATTACATGTACTTACTATGGTTAGGGTTTAAATGTGTGGTTAGGTTTAGTTACATGTACTTAATTCATAGTTTTTAGTGTAGTAAGTGCATGGAACGTGTACGTCACCTTTATTTAAAGTGTTACCCACATTATTTTCAGGTATTGCAATAAAATGTAGTAGCGTCAATAATATTGTTTTTATCTATCTGTCTGTCTGTCTATCTATCGACCTATCTATCTGTCTGTCTGTCTGTCTGTCTGTCCGTCCGTCTGTCCGTCAATCCATCCATCCATCCATCCTACCATCCATCCATCCATCCATCCATCCATCCATCCATCCATCCATCCATCCATCCAT
>CAIGQQ010034369.1:0-11163 GCA_903798035.1 Danio albolineatus
CATAACATAACATAACATAACATAACATAACATAACATAACATAACAAACCATAACATAACATAACATTAACATAACATAACATAACATAACATAACATGACATGACATTAACAACATAACATAACATAGCATAGCACTGTTTAGCATAGCATAACATAACATAACATCAACATAACATTAACATAACATAAACATCACATAACATTAACATAACATAACATAACATAACGCAGCATTGCTTAGCACAGCACAGCATAGCATAGCATAACATAACATAACAACATAACATTAACATAGCATAACATAACATAACATAACATAACATAACATAACATAACATAACATAACATAAACAAAACAAAACAAAACAAGACCAAACAGAACAGAACAGAACAGAACAGAACAGAACATCAACAGCATTATTTTACTTTGTGTAACATAATATTTTTTACACTCAAGGAAATTTACAAGCATAACGACCTGGATAACTCAGGAACCATAAGCACTCCAGAGTTGCGTTTGGCACTGAAAGAGGCTGGTGAGTCACAGCAAACTTGAACATCTACATGTAAAATCCGATTTTGGTGACATATTTTAATATTGACGGCTTCTGTTTTCTTTTCTCTCAGGTTTCTGTCTTAATAATGCTCTTTTTCAACTGATGGTTGCACGTTATGCCGAGACAGACATGACTCTCCTCTTTGACAACTTTGTGTCCTGCCTTATGCGTCTGGAAATGATGTTCAGTAAGTCTCTTTGCTCATTATTTTAGAGTAAACATTTCGGATTTGGCACTGAAATCAGCATAGATAGTGTTTGTGGATTCTGTTATAGCATCACCTATAGTCAGTAGCTACGCGTCCATTCACCTATTCCTATGCGCGTTTTGGATATGCACATAAAAGCGTTTGATGGAAACACCAAGATGCGCATACATTTTGAATAAAAAACAAATGCGCATAACTGAGAAGAATCCTTTTATTCGAAAAGAAAAGATGTGCATAAACTACAATGGAAACACTTTTACTGAACAAATTCCAGTATGCGGGTTAAAAAAGGTCATGTGATTTTGTTAAAAGAGATCAGGGGATGATAAAAATGTGTGTGAATGAATAAACCAACACACTGTAAAACATCTGAAATGTTGGTTTGGTCATTCTAAAACGCCTTAACTGTTTCAGTATTACTGTTATTATTTATTGTTATTATAGTCAGAATTGTGTCTGTGCTCCCTGTCTCACGCCTTCAAATTCCACCATGCGATCATTGCGAGTCGGCATACTGTCTACTGAGGCATAAGTAATTTATTAAATGAAGAAATGATTGATGCGGCTTCTCCTACCGCAGCAAATAACACTTTTACTTTTATTATTTGGTGCCAGTTAATCAGGAAGTGATTATTTTGTTCTCTTTGACTACTTGGATGGAAACGCTACTTTATTCACGTGTCTTATATGTGAAATTCCAGTTTTGCGTATAAATTTAATTCGCATCTTTGGATGGAAACATAGCTAGTGCTGCAAAGGGTTGTAGTGTGTATTTAAGTGTTTCTGTCATGTTGCGTTTGGTACAGAGAGTCAAATTGCTTGTTGCTGGATTCTCGCCGTGTTAAATGTTGTAAGCTGCTCAGCAAATGTTTACGTTTGTAATATTTAAATGATTTGCGAATTAAAAACCACCTAATGTGGATATTTATCTGCGTCTCATTTCGGAGGCATACATTGAAGCAGCCTTCATGAAATATGCTTTGTTTTTCAATCCAGGGTGCTGAAATATATTTGGTTTAACTGGCAGTGCATGGGCTAGAGAGACCAAAACAGAGAAAGACACGTCGGCACGGAAAGCACAATTTTTTAAAGGAGAATAACTGACTTTAGCATTGTTTTTCAGATAAACAATATGCTTACTTAACATGGTTCTTAAATATCTGCAAACATATTATGGTATTTTTACACTTTCGAATATTTTAAGTCGAAATTGTTCAAACAGCACCTTTAATGGACATTGTTCCCGGAATACATACATGGCAACCTAAAAAAACGATGCAAGTGAGCGAGTAAAACACTCTGGTAATCATCCAATATTAAATGACCAGAGCATCAGCTGTGCCTTTATCTGAGAAGAAGTGTTGTTTGGTGTGCGAGTCAGTCAGTACTTTACACGTTCAGATATCAGAGAAGATATGGTAAACCATCCAGTTTGTGGGAATCCAGCAATTACCTCTGATTGGAGAAGAGGGAATAAAGATTGGCTAATTTTAATTCCATTTAGGGGGCAGTACGGTGGCTAAGGCCCCGTTTACACTAGTGCGTTTTTGTTTTAAAACGCATAAGTTTTGCTACGGTTACACCATCTGTCCACACTACGCCGGATTTTTTGAGTCGCGAAAACGGAGCGTTTTGGAAACGCTGAAGAGGCCGTTTTCATTCTAAAACGCTGCTGCTCCGTCTCAGTGTGGATGGAGGAAAACGAAGACCTTTGAAAATGGAGGCGTGGCTGCTGAGATTCGCTACGTGATTGGGGCTTTTGGGTCATTGCATAACCTTCCCTTATTCGTCAAGCGCACATGACTTGAAGACGGCAGACGGCAGACCCGCCTTCACTGTAAACACTGTATTTTCGATAGCCTTGGATGTTTTATATTCATTTGTTACTTTAAGTAACAACTCGACCTTGTCGTCTGTCCTCAAAAAGACCTCTCTTGCTTTATTTGTTCATCGTTCAACCAGCGTTGACTAACAATAACCAAATGCCGTAATGCTTCCTGTTTATACTTGAACGCGCATGCCCAGAGTGCGTGAATGGTCACGTGATATACGTTTCTGGTGGAGTAGGGTGGAGGGACATCGGTTGATAGACGCTGGGTGAAACGCTAGTGTGGACGCGGATCGTTTTCATGCTAAAACGCTGTTTTAAAACGAAAACGCACTAGTGTAAACAGGGCCTAAGTGGTCACTGTCGCCTCACAGTAAGAAGGTTGCTGGTTTGAGTCCCCACTGGGCCAGTTGGCATTTCTGTGTGGAGTTTGCATGTTCTCCCCGTGTTGTTGTGGGTTTCCTCCTGGTGCTCCGGTTTACCCAACAGTTTAAAGACGTGTTATAGGTGAATGGAATAAAGTAAATTGCCTGTAGTGTATTAGTGTGTGTGTGTGGTAATGCTGGATTCCTAGTACTGGGTTGCGGCTATCCGCTGCGTAAGGGCAGCCGCAGCGTAAAACATATGCGGGAATAATTGGTGGTTCATTCCGCTGTGGCGACCCCTGATAAATAAGGGACTAGGTGAAAAAAACAATTAATGAATAATTCCTTATAGGCAAGGCGTCATTGTACAGATGTAATTGAGCTGGAAAAATGACTTGTACATAGCAACCCTGCCCCATAGTGGACACGGTGGCCCAGTGTTTATACATCACTGTCTTCTCTGATCATTATATCTATTTTCCAGGGGCATTCAAAAGGTTGGATCCTCACAAAAGTGGCTTCATTGAGCTGGACTTTAATCAGGTTTGTCATACTTAACACCCTATACATTTAAATCATTTAGATAATAGCAATAATCATAGTCAAGTTATTCTTTAACACGTTTTCTTTGTCTTTTTAGTGGCTGAACCTTACCATGATTTAAGACGACTCAACTCCAAAGCACAGCGCTCAGAGATGAATTCTTAAAGATTTTACTTTTATTTTTTAAAACTCTCTACTGCACTTTCGACCAGTCTTACTTTAAAATGCTGCATGGTGTTTTTTTAGTGTCCACACTATTTTTGTTTACAACTGCAAGCATTGTTGAAGCAGGAGAATCTTAACCACTGTGTAAAAAAGTGTGTCTGTGTGCATTCTTACTTTTTTTCTTCCCCTCCAAATGACGTTATTAAACACTTCTGAAACTGAATGGATTTTTTTTTATTTAATGCTTAAAGAACAACATTTAGAACAATACAAAAAGAAAGGAGGAGAACAAAACAAAAAATATATATGACAAATAAATATATGTGTACATATACTAAGAGAAAAGAGCCTTGTGAGATTACAAGATCTTGAAGGTTTCAAGTAAAAGAAAACTGTTTTAATGGCTTTTTTATTCGAGCTTTGCTTTATGTTGTTCGTATAATGTTTTAAATCAGTTAGTATAGCAGGATAAAATAGTTTTTGGTTACTAAATTTGCATCTGTGAATATGGTACTTTGTAAATATTATCAAAAGATTAATAACATAAACTTCTTTCTCAATTTTTTGTTGTAGTTCAAAAACCCCAAAATATCATGTTGATATTCTAAACGGAGAAACTGAACGGATTTGTGTTTGTGTGCATGACTGGAAGTTACAAAAGAGGCACTTCCGATCACTTTAAGGCTTTGACACACCGCGCACAGACGCTTTTCATTCGACTCCTCAACTGTCAATCATTAGTTAGTCCCTCCCACATGGGCGTGGCAGTGCACTGCGGTACCCTGATTGTCCTGTATCATCCGCACTGAGCCAAACATCATTCTCTCTTTCCCGTTATTTTAAAACGCGTCGTCTGGGCTGATAACTGTAGCGACAACCAAACAGTGGTAAGTTAGCTTAACTTTTCCAGGTTATTTGTACGAGATGTCTGTCTATTCTGTGTCAAAGTGTGAAACCTCTCCCCTATATTTCTAGCAAGTGACGAAACTATTTAATCTCTAACGTTAGTTATCTGAATTACTTTACTTCATTGCAGAAAATGGCGCTTGTGAATCAATCATAATATTAATAATAATGTTTATAGCCACATTCCATATAAATAATTCAGGTATTTAGGGCGTGTATCATATTTACATCGTTTTATTGTATGTGAGAAAACACAATCATAAATTTACCTCACACATTCACTCAGCGTTATACATTTGCATGAGTTTTTTTTCGCTCCAAATTTACATGTAAACATTAGGTTATCATTTGGACGAGAATAAATGAATAAACATACAACAGATGTAACCAACATGAGTGAATGTGTGCAGTTGTTTTTGAGGGTGTGTTCATTAAAACAAACACTAGAGTGCTGAGGCTCAGTCTGGCCTATTGATTTCACATCAGTCATCTGACATTAGTAACAGTGGGCAATACTGTGTTTACGTACAGCGTGATCTGCTTCAATGCACCTAGAAAAAAAATCCATAGTTAAACTTATACTTTGATGCAGTCTCTTAATGGTTTTCTGCAAGGTTATTTGGTGAATATCCAAAAATATAAAGCACAATATCGACTGTTCTTTTAGAGTGTACTACCATGTGAATATGATCATTTTCAGATATATACAATAGTAATATTTGGCATGTTTAAAAACATAAAAACGAACAAAAAAGCACATATAAAGTAGTCAAATTTTGAAGTAAATTAGAAAAAGCAAGAATGAGTGTTCAATTGTATTTGGACCGCTTTGAAGAAAGGCGATGATTCACTTAAAACGTTGACAACTGTATATTGAAGTATAATGGTATAGACAATTTCAATGTGGTTTTGTCATTGGCAGGCCCGGATTAAGAATTCAGAGGCCCCTGGGCACAATGTCTTGTAGGGCCCCCTACCTGGCTGCACCCCTATAGTTGAATTAAAAAATATAATTAATATAATATTTTTAGAGTAAAATTAATCTATAATGTATTGCCCACATTTCTAAAATAAATGATATACAGTACAAATATTTCTAGTCTACAGAGATTTAACCTATTTTTTAAAGCATTTAAAGCACACTTTGAAAAAAAAACTTATAAAACTAGTAAAAATCAGTGGATTTTAATATACTTGTTCAAGTTCACTGAAGCAATACTAAAAATATATATTTAAGGGTATTTTTAATGTATAACGTCTAAAAACTTGTAATGCATATGATTTGGATATTACACCTCTCCAATCCAGTTCTATGAATCTGAGTCTTCCATGATACATACACCTAATAATGATTCCTACTTGTCTTCCTCATGATGAAGAGTCAGCAAAATCTGAAATGTAATGGGGAAAAAAAGAAGAACGTGTTCATCAGACGCTGGATTCGAACTGGGTTCATGATCGATCAAGTCAAAACATATTGCCATACGTTTTATGAGCTACACCACTCACGCTACTGTCACCCCTCGCTCTTTAGGAGTCATTCAATTAGCTCATTTCAACGAGGTGCGCTATTTTCTCAAAATAAGCAAAATAAAAACCTTGCAGGGGCCCCAGTTGCGCACAGACCCCTGGGCCTGTGCCCATAATGCCCATTGGTTAATCCGGCCCTGGTCATTGGCCCATGAACATTTCCAGCTTGTTATCAAACTATTTCATGACTAACAAGTGGCATTTCAATCATAACTTAATGTTAAAAGAGCTGTCATACCATTATTTATCAATATGTGGCTCTTTTGGGATTCTCGGAAGCAATAGATATTAAAAATGTAAAACAGGAAATGCGTTGGGATCATTGTTATTGTTTACATCCCTCAAAACGGTCTATATTCATCTGTTAGCATCTCTGTACTCAGTTTAATGCATTTTGCAGTATAAACATGAAGTCGTGTGGTTGCAAATCCCACAGATTTGTCACTGTTTAAACATTTCTGAATATTTTTTTTTCTCCTAAAGCCTAAAGACTTACAAGGAACTTCAGGTATATTCACCTTCTTGTCTTTCTGTTGCTACATTTAGAGAAAGTAATGAACTACATGAACGAAATATCCAAGGCTAGCATAGTTGTCATCACATATGTGCTTTCCTTTAGCCAACGCTCGGAGAACTGCCCCCTATTTTCCATTAAATCACACCACATGCAAGTCCACATTGTCTGGCCGTGTTCTTAAGCAGCTGCAGAGCTCACTGGTTAACCATATTACAAGACAACAAAATTAGCCAGTCATTAGTAAACCTCTCTCCACCCTCAAAAGGGCGCTAATCGTGTGTCTGTTGTAGAGGGCATTTCTCTCAGCATGCTGGACTAAAAGCTGCATGAATGCTACAGCACTAATAATAATGGCAGCTGTAAGCAAGCATCATAAGCCTTTTAGTAGCAGCACTTTACGCTAAACGGCTAAACACAGGACACTTGCTGCTGAATGATTGATGCTAATTGTGTGCTAGCTTCTAGTAACCACCCTGTTGAAAAAACTGCGTATGCTGGTAAGGTAGGTTTTAACACATGGCTGCTGGTTTAAGCTGAGTCTTACTGGTTGTGATGAGCTGGTTTAAGATGGTTCTTTGTGGGTCAAGTGGTGGCCAGGATCAGCTTAGGGCAAGCTTAAAGGGACAGATCACCCAATTATGAAAATGTACTCACTATTTGTTCATCCCCAAGTTGTTTAAACCTTTATAGTTGCTTTTATCTGTTGAACAATAAAGAAGATATTTTGAAGAACGCTGAAAACCTGTAACTAATGATTTGTAAGAAGACAATTACTATGTAAGTCAGTGGTTACATTTCAGCTAGGGCTGTGCAATATGGACAAAATAATCATATTGTGATTTTTCTTTGAAAGAATATTGCGATTACAATTTTATTTGGGATTTTGGCAGCTGTTTTTGCTTTTTCAATCAAGCTACATACATACATTCATAATGTATTCAGTGCACAAGAAGTGCATAACAAAACATTTCACAATGAAATAACAGTAATAAGTTTAATAAATAAAACTGTAGTAAATTGTCTTTAAAACAGACAACATAAAATAAATGAAGATTAACTAACCTCACCTCTAGTTAAAAACATACTGCACACAGTAGTACTAACTGCTTGATCAACAAAACTGTAATAAATTGTTTAAAAAACAGACAACATGAACAAATAAAGATGAACTAACCTCAATTCCAGTCATAACAACAAATAAAAGCTAACATAAATCAAAACCACCTATTAGGTTCTCCCGCTCAACTTCGTTGTGCGCAGAGTGCACTGATTGGTTAACATATTAAAATCATGCATACAAGAACGTGAAAAAAATAATAAATAAATAAATAAATGAACAGATAAAATTGCAGCCTTACGCAATTTAGAAATTGCATTTGCTTAAATCGCGTTTTTTTTAGCGATTGCGATTAATTGCACAGCCCTAATTTTTGTGTGTCAACAGTTGAAAGAAAGTCAAATGGGTTTAGTAAGCAAATAAATGTAAGTAAGGAAAGTAAATGATGTTTGTTTCAAAGAGATTCTTCACCCAAGAAAATGTACTCACTATTTACTCACCCTCAAAGGGTTATAAACTTTTAAAGGTGTGAAACTAGTAAACAGAGGGTACATTACCAATTTTTTTCAACAATGCAGTCTCCAGCTACCATATGCAGACATTCTCAGGCACTCTTATGGTTTTGGTGTATAATTTAAAACTTTGGGCTTTCAGAAAGTTGCTGGTTCGATTCCCACAAAAAAGCTGTAAGTGAACATTTTGTAGCCCTCACATGTTGTTTCAAACCTACTTTAATTTATTTTCACTTCTATTCAACAATTTATTCATTTTCCTTCAGCTTAGTCCATTATTTATTAGTGGAGTGAACTGCCAACTGTTCTGGTTTATGTTTTACTCAGCGGATGCCCTTCCAGCACAACCCTGTTCTGGGAAACACATACACTCTCACATACACAGCCATACACTATGGCCAGTTTAGTGTATCTTATTCTCCTGTACCACATGTCTTTGGACTATGGGGAAAACTGGGGCGCCTGGAGGAAACCCACGCCAACACAGGGAGAACATGCAAACTTCACACAGAATTGCCAACTGGCCCAGCCCGGACTCGAACCAGCAACCTTCTTGCTGTGCTAACCACTGAGCCACTGTGCCACCTCTTTTCACTTCTTTGTAACGTAGAATGTTAACAAAAGTATAGATTCTGGGAAACAGGTTAAGAACATTATGGTATTTGTTCTGGATTAAAGCATTGTCTAACTTCACTCAACATCCTACAGTATGTTTTCGATTGGAGGAGTTTCGACGCGCATCTACAAGGAGCGCCTTCAGACGGAAGGAATGGGAGCCAATGATATGGCCGTCAAGTTCCTGAACCAGGACTATGAGGAGCTGAGGAGGGAGTGTGTGGAAAGCGGCAGGCTGTTTGAGGACCCTTGCTTTCCTGCAGTGCCCCAGTCACTGGGCTTCAAGGAGCTCGCGCCAAACTCCTCCAAAACACGCGGTGTGCGGTGGATAAGGCCCACTGTGAGTGTCCACTGAGTTTAAACAGTTCTATAAGAGGTGCCAACTGCAACTATAAACACACCTGAACCAGTTCATCAAGATTATGCTACTGTAGGCATGCTAGAAATTCCCAGACAATTTTGAGCTAAACTCTACAGGACAGTGGTCCTCTTGGAGCAGGGTTGGATAGTACGGTTTATGAGCAGCATGATACCAGCTACATGTAAAGCCACTAAAGAAACTGTTTTCATTTATTTTTTGACACTGTTTGGGGAATGAAGACAGTATAGTGAGTAGGAATTAGATCAATGAATTACATGAGGTAGATTCCGGTTTACCAAGGTGCAGCAGATGGTGCTGACTACTAAAACAAGTCTCATGTTTAAGTTTTAGCCCAATTCGACTTCTTAATTGACTCGTACAATAAAGAGAAGACAGTAAATTAAGTTAGAGAAACAAGGTCGATAAATTACATGAGTTACTTCACCCCTAATTTTTCTGTTATTAATTAAACAACTTCATGTCATTCCAATCACCCAAGCAAATCTTTGGAGCACATATTAAGGTATTTTAGATAAAAACTGACAGCTCCCTCATCTTTCATGGACGGCAAGGTAAATGACTTGAGCAAAGTCCACGAAGGAATCAAAAAACAACATATAACATGCCTTTAGTGTTTCAATCAGAATATTATATCAAGCTACGAGAATACTTTAGTGCACACTTAATAATGACTATTTCTTCTCGTCAATGTGAGTATATTGCACACTTTCATGAGCATTGCGCTGTAACGTCTAGTGTTTAATTTTTAACCCAGTTTTACACCCTAATTTATTAGTATAGTAAAGTATGTTAAGTTACAGAATCAAGATGACATGATCTAGACCAGAGGTCACCAAACTTGTTCTTAAAAAGCTGGTGCCCTGCAGAGTTTAGCTCCAACCTTAATCATACACACCTGAACCGGCTGATCAAGGTCTTACAATGTATAACTTGAAACATCCTGGCAGGTGTGTTAAGACAAGTTGGAGCCAAACTCTGCAGGGACATCTTGCAGGACCAAAATTGGTGACCCCTGATCTACACTCAAATTTCCGTTTCCTACATGAAAACTACTAAAACATAGCATTATTAGCCTCTACTTGTTATGTTTATTGATTGTTGTGGTAAAGATAGTAAAGGACAGTAAGTTCAGAGGATCAAGAAATGACATTAGCTACACTCGAACTCTCATTTTGCATATGAGATCCTGGGTAAAATGTCTAATGTTAATTACTGACAGAAGGCTTGTGTATTGATCTATGACAGTTTTATTGATTGGGAGAGTAAAAAAAGACCAGGAAATTGAGTGAAAGGGTCAAGATTGAGAAATTACATGAGCTAGACTCTTTTATGACTTGAGCAACAAGCAACAACAGTTGGTGCCAGCTACAAACTTCAGCAGCGAGCAGTTGAATTACTTTCTCATTGATTGGCAACAATGAATTTTCCTTTCTCCTTTATATACACAACAATATTACGTTATTGTAGCATTTTGTTCACACAAGCAATTGGACCAGTGAATCTTCAAAGAGTAATACATTTGACTAAGCATTTTAAATGAAAACACAGACAAGTGTTGCTGACAAGTGTTACAAGTGTTATTGTATTTGCTTTCAAAATGTTTGCAGGAGCTGTCAGAGAATCCTCAGTTCATAGTGGGCGGGGCCACGCGTACAGATATTTGCCAGGGGGCCCTAGGTGTGTATGCAGTGTATACGGCTGGGTGTGTATGTTTGTGCATGCTTGCACTCGTTGGCGCAACAAATGTCGTTAGCTTTATTTGTGGATTACTGCAGTTTGGGTGATCCTGCAGCTTAAACTATGACCTTCACACATAACACCATCAAATGTCACACAAAAAATATATAATTTGGCTACAAATATTAGATTATATTGAATAGATAGATAGATAGATAGATAGATAGATGGATGGATGGATGGATGGATGGATGGATGGATGGATGGATGGATGGATGGATGGATGGATGGATGGATG